>PVJS01001283.1:0-101133 GCA_004027185.1 Glis glis
AGAGAGAGAGAAAGAGAGAGAGAGCTGAGGCTGGCCGCGAACCCGGATCCTCCGGTCTCCGCCTCCCAAAGTGCTGGGATTACAAGCGTGTGCCACCACGCCCGGCTTCTACTGGTATCTTTCCTAATTTATCTGGTCTTTTTGTTTCCAAATTACTCTCTAGCTTCCACATATGAGAGAAAACATGTGACCCTTCACTTTCTGAGACTGACTGATCTCACTCACACTTCTGCCGTGATGTGCTGCCCTTGCCAGAATTCCAAACCAACGGGGCCACTCAATATTGCACTTGAACCTCCAAAACCAGAGAAGTTGGGGGTTAGTATGGGGAGAAAACTAGCATGGTGACTCCATAAGCCTCTTCCCTTTATATAGCTAATTTCCTTTATGGGTGTTTTGCTGCAGTAACATTACACTGGCTAATGCAGAAGTCAAGGAATAAGGATTTGAAGCATAGAGTGGCAAGGAGGGCCTATAGTTCTATATCTACTCAAACTAGTCAACCACTTAAGTGTTCCAGGAGCAGCCATAACTGATGTGCTGCAGGCTTGGGGCAAATGGTGTGGCACATGTTTAGTCCCTGAACTTGAGAAAGTTTAGGAGATAAAAATTAACCTTTCCCAATGTTTCCCTTTAGAAAATAAAAGCTACCGCTGAAGTTAACATGACATGTTAAGACAAGAAACACTTTGATCCGTGTTGCATGAATCAAGCCATTGTAATTATAATTCAGGAAGACTATAAATGGCATGAAGAAAAAATGTCTTCCATAAAAGAATTGGGCTACAGAGCCATGAAGAAGAAAGTTAATATGATGACAAATGTTTTCCTCAAGTAGTGACTAGAAACAATTTATCAGGGACACTCAATAAACTGGAATAAACCCCAAATCTAGGTTATATTACACTCTGTATTTTTTTTTTTTTTTGCGGTACCGGGGATTGAACCCAGGGGTGTTCTACCTCCGCGCTACACCCCTGGCCCTATTTTTTATACTTTATTTTGAAACAGGGTCTCACGAAGTTGCGGAGGGCCTCACTAAGTAGAGAGAGAGAGAGAGAGAGAGAGAGAGAGAGAGAGAGACAGGGAGAGAGAGTGAGAGAGAGAGCTGAGGCTGGCCACGAACCCAGATCCTCCAGTCTCCGCCTCCCAAAGTCCTGGGTACAGTCTGTATTTTCTGCTGTACAATCGACAGCCTATAAAGATAGAGCATTCCAAAACTTGTTAAAACCCAACTTGGACATCTTAGTCTTTTGGTTTCTTCCAGATCCTAACTTCCATGCCTCTCCTCTTTCCTCTCTCCTCTCTCCTATTCTCCATCTCCTTCTCCCTCCTCTCCTCTCCTCTCCTCTTCTCCTTCTTCTTCTCTTTCTCCTCCTCCTCCTCCTCCTTCTTCTTCTTCTTCCTCTTCCTCCTTCTTCTTCAAGGAATGGCGGGGCCATTCCTTGAAGCTCCTCCCCAGGCAGCCCAGCTCCACCCTCCCTGTGCTGTGGGTAGAACCAGGCTTCCCACTGCTCCTAGAGTTCCCTAATGGTGTCTGCACATCCTTTCATCCTCTTCATAATGTTTTCACTACAGAATCCAGGAAGGAGTTGATGTGAAACTTACCGAACGGAGTAGAGCGCATCTGCCTATGAAAGTGAAGACCAGGCTGGTACATGGAGAAGGCCCAGCGTCCATCGCAGGACCCTGCCACAGGAAATACACACAGACCAGGGACAGGCGCGTGGCTACAGCCTTCCAGGCCTTGCCGCCCTGACTCGCGCCTGCACACAGGTGCTCATAAAATCACAAGTGGCCACTGGCGAGGGAAGGTGAAGTGTTTATGTGAAAGATGGTGATCAGTGTTAAGAACCAACTGCTGCGGGTGTGCTGAGAAAACCACAAAAAGGGAACAATGCTAAATTATTAAAGTGTTGAGGTTGGGCACGGTGGTGTGCTACATATCCTTGGGAAGATCAATTAATAATGTTTAACCTCTGGTGAGAGCCAGTTTAGAAACGCACACTGAGATTAACATCTTGGACCGGCTCCAGCTGAGTACATAGTACCCACTGGGTGGGATTTGTCCTCAAGTGGACAAGTTCCAAGGCACCTGATGGAATCAATAAGAGTGTGGTCTTTCATGTCTTCTCCCTCCAGTAATGTTTAACCCCTCCTTCCTCTAAGCTAGCCACATGACTGCCTCATTGTCTTTCCTTATCTTGACTTGTGACAATTTGCTGGCTCCTGTGTTTAATCATCTTTTATGATGTCTTCTATAAAAGAAAAGTGCTGGCTGCAGGAGAACAGATTTGCTGTACCTCCCTCCAGCCATCCCAAATATCAATTACTAAATATAATTTTCTCCAAATTATCGTATCTGACTCTGAGTCGTTTCATGCAAGAGACTTCTTATCAGCAGCAGCCTAGAACAGCAGCCTTCTGTGGCAAGACTACGTAACAAGTAGCATCTGCTACAAACCTCAGTTTCTTAATCTGTGAAATGGGAATAACAGGGCCAATGTCATCTCTTTATTGTCAAGATTAAATGATAGAAAGAAATACTTAGAATTTGGCATAAACTTAGGTCTGTGTCAATGCTATTTATTATTATTTTACCAGATGAGGCTATTAAACATGAAACAGACTCAGAGTTCTGAGTTTATTGTTTCATTTCTTCTCAGTAAAGATCTTGAGTACTAACAGCATATTAAATGATGTATAGTATCCTGCACGTAATGAAGTAAAACATTTAATTATTTGAGAAACTATTTTAGAAATATTTTTAAAAGAGAAGCATAAGCAAGAAGCATGTTATTTACTCATGAGATATACTGAGTTCTTTCAGAGAAGTCAACAGCTTATAAAGATAGCTCACTTGCTAATTTTGCTAGAAAAGCAGTGCTACATATGGAGCTATAAATAGGAGAAAGGTGGAAATATCACTGCCAAAGGGAACATTCACTGAAAACATATGTGTATATTTTTACAGGATATATTAGAGTTGCTATAAAGAATAATAATCCTCAGTAGAAGTGAGAAGACATTGCCGAGTCTCTATTCTTGGTATCTTTGAGAACTTACATCCAAACAAGCATTTATCCGACACCAACTGTAAACTAGGCTGTGCAGATTGCTAGGGGTGATAAATAATACATACATTCTGTGTTTAAGGAACTCCCAAACTGGTAGGGGGCAATGTCAGTTTAAAAAAATCTATGATACAGTACAATAATTACAAAAAGAGATTTATACTAAACTGCTATGGCACAAAGAAAAAAGTAATTCTTCCTTGGGAGCAAGCCAGCTTTGATAGGAAGATGTACTGGTTTGAATAGTTCTCCCTCAAGTTCATGTCCATCAAGAACCTGGGATTGTGGCCTTATTTTCTGCAGGTGTAGTTAAGACATGCCTCATGAAAAGGTCATATTGGGATAGGTTGGACCCTAAATCCAATTACCAATGTCCTTATAAGAAATAACAAAAGATCTGGGTGCAGTGGTGTATATCTATAATCTCAATACTTGGGAGGCTGAGATAGGAAGATAGCAGGCTCAAGGTTAGCACAAGATCATTTAGTGAAACCCTTTTTCAAAGTAAAAAATAAAAAGTGTTGGATGTTATAGCTCAAAGGTAGAATGCCCCTGGGTTCAATCCCCAGTACAACCAAAAAGAAAAAGGCCGGGCACAGTGGCGCACATCTGTAATCCCAGTACTTGGGAGGTTGAGACAAGAGGATCACAGGTTTGAGGTCAACCTGGGCTATTTAGGAATACTGTTTCAAAATGGAAAAGAAAATAGGGTGGGAGGGTCTATCTCAGATGTAGATCGCCCGTGGGTTCAACCCCCAGTACCCTTCCCCCAATAAAAAGAGGTAACAGGGACAGAAGGCACACAGGGAGAAGGCCACGTGCAGGTGATATCAGCGTGGGAGTACTGTCGCCACAAGCCTAGGAACACGAGAAGCTGCCAGGACCTGAAGAACCCAGGAAGGATTCTCCTCTAGACCTCTGGAGGGAGTGTGGCCCTGTTGAATGCTTGATTTTGGATTCCTGCTTCAATAAATTTCTGTTGTATTAAGTCATCCGGTTTGTGATCATTTGTTACAGCAGCCACAAGAACCTAGGGCAGAAGGTTTTGACAGAGCCAAAAATTCTTGAGCTTGGTTTTAAGGCTTTATATAAGCCTCTGGCATGTGGATGAGGGGAAAGGTCATCGCAGGAGAGGAAATAGGATGTGCAAGGCATGGGGGTGAGTGCACCGTGGCCCATTTTAGGAGCTGCAGTGGAAAAGGTCAAAACCAGAGATTTGGGATGTGGCATAGTAGAGATGTCTGCTTCTACATGACTCTATTTTATAAAGCAGCAGTCTGCGTGGAAATTGGCTTCAAACTGCTAATGAAAGGTCAACCAAGGGTAAGAGCTATCTGCTGCATTCTCTAATTTCCCAGACAACATCCTACTCACCTATATTATCCATATTGATTCCTAAACACTTTTTTGGCTTAATCCTTTCATCTCCTACCCCAGCTGTTTCAATACATTGGATCCCAACTTAGGTCTTTTATGACTATAGGTCCTCTGTCCAAGATATCCTTCTCCAGTTTACTGCCTTTCGTACTACACTCTGCCCAGTACTCACAAATCCACACCTGTTCCTCAGAGGTTTTCATTTCCCACATTCAAGTTCCATAGAAATTATGCCAGGAAAGTCAAAGTTAGCCTAGAAAGGCATTAGACAGGTAAAAAAGGAAGGTATACATGTCAGGTAATCTATGATAGGGACATGGGTTTCCAAGATGCCAACACATAAGCACTCTCACCCAGGAAATTCAGGCCAAGCTGAATAACGTATTGAAGTCTGTAATTTAACAAGATATCCTTCAGAAAGAACAGGATTCCTTGGATGGAGATTGGTTTTTTTTCAGGCTCACTGAGTACTGTGTGCAGGTATGTCTCTACCACTTTGAACTTCAACATGAGGTATGATTACAATGCACCAAAATTTTAAGTTCTGTAAGACTTGATTTTACTACTTGTACAAATATCACTAGCCTGTTCAAAAAACAACCAAATGAATGCAAAAACAAGTTCAGTCATCTTTGCAAAAAAAAGAAAGAAAAGAAAAGAAAAGAAAAGAAGGAAGGAAAGAAGGAAGGAAGGAAGGAAGGAAGGAAGGAAGGAAGGAAGGAAGGAAGGAAGGAAAGAAAGAAAGAAAGAAAGAAAGAAAGAAAGAAAGAAAGAAAGAAAGAAAGAGGATTCCTCTAGGGGATGAGGAACAGAAGTCATGAGTGCTAGTTCCATCCCCCATCTTCCATTTCCATTTAAGTCCCTTTTCTCTTCTCAGTTAAGATTTAATGAGAAGAAAAATAAGACTTGAGGAGCCTAAAGAGTGAGAAATAAATACTGGTGAGTTTTTAGTGTTTGGATTATGCAGTCCATAGAGACATCCTTTCCATTTATGGTCTGAGGGAAATCAGGGGCTCTATAATTTATTGTCTAAGGAAGGACTCCACCCTGGAGCATTATATACATCCTTGGGGTAGAATCTGAGCTTTTCAGCAGAGAGGACACCCATGCTGTGTCTTCAGCAAAAAGGTTTTGATTCAAATCACTAGGAGGTTAAACTAGGAAGAGATGAATTAACAGTACCTAAACTAATTATTTTATAGTTCTGCGTTCACAAAAAAAAAAAAAACCCTGACTAAAAATATTCAGGAGAGGAAACATAAATAACCACCAAAACAAGCCTCCAAAGCCTGCTTCATATATTTCTCCTCCAAGTCCCACCTGGCATCTTCTTATTTCTTTGATAGCTTGATGGAATTTGGCACACTTACACCTTCTTCAGGTGCATGTATTTAAAATAATATGTATAGAAGCCAGGCGTGGTGGTGCACGCTTGTAATCCCAGTACTTTGGGAGGCGGAGACCGGAGGATCCAGGTTCACAGCCAGTCTCAGTTCTCTCTCTCTCTCTCTCCCTGTCTCTCTCTCTCTCTCTCTCTCTCTCTCTCCTTAGTGAGGCCCTCCTCAACTTCGTGAGACCCGGTTTCAAAATAAAGTATAAAAAATAGGGCCGGGGGTGTAGCACGGAGGTAGAACGCCCCTAGGTTCAATCCTTGGTACCGCAAAAAAAAAAAATATATATATATATGTATATATATATATATATATATATAGCCTTTAGAAGCAAAGGAAATAGCAGAAATATTTTTGTCTCTAAGCAAAATATGAAGAGTTTCTACTGAAAATGAAACTATAGGTTTCTGGTAATTATTCTACCCTGATAATCTCCAGTAAATGCTTAGCCTGCTGACATTTTAAAAATTCAAACCTACCATATTAGAGAGTACCTTGTTAGAAAGTTCCATAGATTTGTTTCTTTTCTTTTTCACTACTATATACACACTTGTGAGCAATACATTTTCTCTGTTAGACCCTTCGAGGAGATCCAGTTATAAAAGAAAGCATTATAAGAAAACTCTATCTGAAGGTAAATCACATCTTGCCACTTGATCATGTAGACCAACTACACTAATTTTAACAATAAGTAAGCCTCTCACATTTTTGCTCATATCAATTACTTTACTATCATTACAGGTAAATGAGACATATGTTCATTCTTTGTCAAAATAAATGTTCAATAATATTTGGACCTGTGTTTTATACTTCTTCATGTGTTTGAAAATTAAATTTTAGGTGGCAGTGGAGGATTGAGTTGGGATAAAGCCCAGAAAAGCCACGCCAAAGAAATCAAATTAAGTCAAAGAAAAACTAGTTTCAAATATTCTGCTGCTTCTTTTTACTGCTAAGGATAGCAGGCCAGAGAGAAAGAACGTGACAATCCATCTTGCTGAGACAGTGCTGTACTCTCCCTCCTGTCTCTCCAAGTCTTCATTAAAATGGACATGTGTAGCTGACCTCTGGGAGAGGTGTGCTAGGCAGGGGTCAATGGGTAGAGATCAGACCTGGGAAAATATTGAGAAGGCAAAAGACTAACTATTACCAGGAAAGTAAAATGTGGTAAAAAAAGACAGAAGGTGGAGGACCTGAAATGGACAGTGAACGCAAGCATATCTAAAAATGTTTCGACAGCTTTAGAAGAGCACCAGATTGAAAGTAGGATGGGAAATGTTTTATGTAATTCTAAGGGATAGAGAACTCACATACAGAGTAATATATGCATAACTTTAAAAAACTGAAGCCTGCAAGAAAAAGTCATAAAGAAATTCATAAAAGGTATTGTCATTCGGAGGGAAACACATCAAGCATTTAATCTTCTTTCTAATTTTCCATCTTTTCCAAAACCTTATGAAATGAGCAGCAATGAATGAATGAATCCATGAATGAATGAATGAAAAAAGGTCAGTTACATCTTTAGGGTTTCATTTGATTATAATGTGATACTATTAAGTATAATTATTCCTATGTTTTGCAAAAACAAACACTTGAATTTATATATACATTCATGAGGAAAAACATCACAACTAGGGTACTTAAGTCTTAAAATTTAAATGCTCACCAGTTCTTTCTCTTGTTAGCAGGTTCCCTCACTCTTTGGATGAGAATTCATCCTGGCTGGATGAGGTAGGTATGAATGAGGTAGGGTGTGGCTGGAGGGGTGGGTGCCTGGGGGTGCAGCCTTGGGGATTATATTTGGTTCCTCCTCCCCCTGCTCTCTCTCTTGCTTATGGCTTCCGTGATGTGAAGGACAGAGTCCATGAGTCCTCCCTCTCTCCACCTCCCGCCGCCATGTCCTGAGATACACGGTCCCCAGACTCACATAGACTGAACCTGAAGTTGTACGAAAATATATCTTCTTTCCTCTAAGTTACATAGTCAAGATTTTAGATTATAGCTGCGGAGAATGCTGACCAGGACAGAAGAGATAAACTAACAGTTTATTATTCTAATAAGCTACTTATTCTATTTTTTCTGTTGTTTCTCAGGTGCCTTGACATTTAAAATAATGAAATATCTGTGAGCCAGAGCTGTGATATTCACATCATATAAGAATGGGAAGGACAAGAGAGAGAACAGGTAGAGGACACACATAAAGACAGAAACAGAAAACCACAAAAATGAATGGAATATGAATAATAAATGAAGGCATATGATAAATAGTACAAATTAAGAAAGGACTAATTAAAAAAGGACTTAGTAGAGGTGGGAATAAACATGGTTGCAGGGAGTCATTACTGTGTCCTTTTTGCTGAGCTAAATCTAATTTTGTAGACCAACCTTTTCATTACTGTATCAGACTGCAGTGAGGCCTGCCTCTCTATCCCTGACCTTCACAGAGGTCAGGTGGACTTCCAGGCATTGTCTCTCTCTGGATGTAAAAATAATCCTGAGAAGCTGGGCGTGGTGGCGCACGCTTGTAATCCCAGTACTTTGGGAGGTGGAGACCGGAAGATCCGGGTTCGCGGCCAGCCTCAGCTCTCTCTCTCTCTCTCTCTCTCTCTCTACTTAGTGAGGCCCTCCGCAACTTTGTGAGACCGGGTTTCAAAATATAATATAAAAATAGGGCCGGGGGTGTAACGCGGAGGTAGAACGCCCCTGCGTTCAATCCCCGGTACCGCCAAAAAAAAAAATAATAATAATCCTGAGAATTTTTGTCACCATCCCTGAGGGAGATCAAGGAGCACTCTAAGCCTCCATATTCTGCCCACGAATCGGAATGTATCATCACTTCCTGGACACAAGTGTTCCTCAGGGTTCCTCTACCAACTCCCCAGTCTGCCTTCCCAGATCTTTATACCTAACTGAGTCTTCCCTGCTCATATCCCCCATCCCTAACCACATTTCCCCTGGGGCCTTTTGTACCAAATGTTCCAACCAGACTCATCTGGACTCTGGAATTCCATTCTATACTACAGTCTCCAAGTCTGTTCCTGTCGTGCTGCTGAATAAATCTTAGTAAGATGAAGAGGAAGGGACAAATACTTTCATTCCTTTGGAAAGTTGGTGAAAGGGATGCCAAAGTACAGTACAGAAATAAAATATAAAATAGAAGAGATATGAAGGGTTGGGTATGGTGGCACATGCCTGTAATCCCAGTACTTGGGAAGCTGAGACAGGAAGATCGTGCTGAGGACAGCCTCAGCAATGTAACGAGACTCTCAGCAACCTAGTGAGACCCTCAACAATCTAGTAAGACCCTGTTTCAAAGCAAAAAATAATAATTTAAAAGAAAGGGGTTGGGGTGTAGCTCAGAGGTAGAATGCCCCTGGGTTCAATCCCAGTAGGACAACAGTGAAATAATAATAATAATAATAATAATAATAATAATAGCAATAAGAGAGCGAGAGAGAGAAAAGTCATGTTTTAGAAAGAAGAACTCTGGCTGGCTTTTTTCCAAATGAATTTCATGCAGATTCTTTTTTAGAATATTCTGTTTGTTAATCTAAAATCCCAAATGATAACATAAGTGCTGGGAGGCTAAAAGTTGATGATTGAAGTCTCGTTTCCTATTCTAGAGGGAATAGGAATTCTTCTGGGTCCAAAATATCCCTGGGTTTAATACTATGCTAGATAAGACCCAAGACCATATCCTTCAATATACACTTCCTGGAATAATGTTTATGTTAGCAAATCGCTATCCAGTGCTTTAATGACCGTTTTAGATTATGTTTGATGACCAATCTAAGTGAATTTTTGTTGCTATTCTCTTTCTAATTATCTCTCTTGATCAACAACTCTATGTCTTTCCCTCTAACTTAATTTTATTATAAAGACTGAATTGTGTGTTTTATATTCACATATTAGATTCTAGTTGTTTTTTTTAACAAATGATGTGTGTGTGCCTGTGTGTGTAGAGACATTATCACTGCGCCATTCATTAAAAAATTAGCACCAAGAATTTGCATTCTATTTCTTTTCCCCCATTTTAAAATACTTTAAAAATGTTATTCTCCCTACCAAACAATAAAAGTTGTATTCTTTTCTTTTACTATTCTAGTAGTGCTACGTAGTTATCATCCTTTCCACACTTTTTTAACTGGTTGTATGATCTATGTATAATACAAACTGTCTGAGGTTAAAAAATCACATTATTCCGAACCCTGAAGTATGATTGCTAGCAAATATTTTCCAGTATCTTGTCACTGAAATATCACATACAAGTTAGATGTTGTGTAATGCATAAGTTTTGAAAATATAATTTCTAACTTCAACAAAATAGAAATGAGATACCTATTTTCAGAGTGTAAATTCATTCTGGAACGCTGACAGAGTGACAGATATTAGAGTGGGTCCCTATTCCAAAGTGACAGCTGAGGCTAACATGAAACTTTTAAAGTCAGGACAAATCACTTGAAGATATTGCCAATTTGCCTCTTTTTCTTTTTCATTATGTCTTTCAATATGTTTTGCATGCAATGTCTTTTCTGCCGTTTTGACATGTTCTAAACCTAAAGCAAAATAAAATTATGTTTTGATTTTATTGAAAATGAATTGCATTTTCCTTTCTGTTTTCAAGGAGGCAGGTTACTAAAAAGAATTAGTGACAATAATGGCTACCAAGTTTTGACCCCTTCTTTAGTTCTGTTCCACCACACCTGCATGCATTTTCTATAATCTTAAAAATCAATGAAGTAGGCTCTGACTCTCCATTTTGCAGATGAGGAAACTGTCCTCAAAGGTATAGTATTTTCTTTGACATGACCCCACAGCTAGGAAGTGATATCCACCAATTTATTTATTTTGCAGTCCTGGGGATTGAACTCAGGGCCTTGTACATACTCGTTGAGCACTCTATCATTAAGCTAAACTATGCCCACAGCCCAATATTCCACCTTAATGCTGTTACTAAAGCACATGATACCTCTACTTCCAGTCTCATTGTTGCTCTCAGTAAGCATACTAGATCAATAATTAAAATGTGTGCATAAGGATTCACATTAGTCCCTAAATTATACAGATAATTTAGAAAATCCTGCTGTGAAAGAGCTTTGCAATTTTCATCTTTTCAGCATGTTCACAATATGATTTTAATTTTAAAATGCATTTACTTTTAAATGTCCAAATACTTAGTAGCCTTCATTTGTTACCGTTCTGCAATTAGAAATTTACATATAATCTAACAAAACAAATTAACTGTGGTCCAATCATTCCAACACACTTTGAATAGAGATATCCCTTTTTAACATCAAAATGTGTAAAGCCCCACAATACAAATTGACTACTTCTCACATATTCAACCTATATTACCAAAACTTATTCAGATTTCCTTTTCTAGGATGTCATTTCTGGGCAAATGTCTTCTATTAATTTACTCAGGGCTAAACTAATAATTACTTTTGATGTCTCAGTAGTGATCTAAAATATTGAATTAGAATTTTTTTAAAATTTAAGTTCCTGGCAAGATCACCTCAACTTGGCAAACATTTGGATGCCACTCTCCATTTACTCTGGCACATATACTATATACATATAATTATATATATATATATATATATATATATATATATTCACCACATATACAATCACATATATATATTTCTATGTATATATATACACAAGTACATATGAAAATATATGTTTTTGAAACACACATAAAAATTTTACATATTTTTGGAAAAGTATACACATATTTGGAAAATAGAAATACATAGTCATGAATATATATGTGTTTATACATATTTTTTAATTGACTTGGCCTCAAAATCTATACACGAAAATCAACCAAATAGCAAAACCTGGAAGCATTTCTCCTAATAGCCATTACATTAGCATCAGATTGATAGGAGATTATAACAACATAAACTCTATTGCTGGGCATCTCTCAATTTTCCTTATCCCTCTCTAGAGGAAAAAGAACAGATATTAAGACACTAGATTTGTGATCTATTAAGACACTAGATTTGTGACCTACTGTGCAATATTTTAGAAAGGATGTAAAGTAATCTTACACTACATCCATGGTCACTCCTAAAGCAGTATAAATCAACAAACAAAAAGACCTCCTTCAGTATGAATAGACTGTGGGGAATTTCTCAACATCCAGAGAGTACACTGATGCTATGAAGAGTCAAAATAATTCCCTCATCAAAAAGTTATTTGCATAAGGATTCAAAAGAAAATCTCAGAGAACGTCTGATTAGTGCCCTGTAAGACAATTGAGAGGATATACTTCATTGAAATCAGTTGAAATAGCCATGAGAGTAATTCCATAGATTCACATTTTTCTTGCCCTTCCCCTTCCCTTGTACCCCTTCCCTTGCACCTCTGAGGGTTCTCTGTTGTCATTGGAGTCCCTTTTGTGTCCCCACTACTCCCTAGATTGTGCATATTAACACCAATAAAAACATATTTAAAAAAAAGAAATAACCATGAGAAAGGGAGACTCATAGAAAGAGAAGAAATTCACAGACACAAAATCACCACAGGTTGGAATATTTTAAGATGCACTGGAAAAGCTAAATTGTGGAGAGTATACAATGGCTATGTAAAAGACAAAGTTGAAATTTTTGTGAAACACATGAAATGATATGAAGTTCAATATGTCAAGGAAGAGTATAGTATATATGGAGGAAAGATGTCAAATTTCAAAACAGTAGATACTAAGTGTTTCATATAAAGAATTTCAAAATATAGGCTGAAAATGGGAGACTGGAGGAACCCGCCACACAGTAACTGCTCTCCAAGAACGAATCAAAACGACAGTTCTGCAGCAGCTTAATGAGGGAGGAAGGCTGTGGGAAAGTGCCAGAAGGCAACTCAGAAAGCTGACACTCAGGTGACAATCAGAAACATCAGTTTTTAGAATAGAAAGAGAATTAATGAAAGGATCAGACTGCTATAGCAGGGGGACATAGTGACTCAGCGAGGGAGGGAAAAAACCCCTCTGGGCAGAATGTTGCCCAGAGAGGTTAAGAAACTCAGGCTCTGATGTCCAGCAAATTTGCAATCTGAGAAGGAAAATGGTCAAATTCTATAGGTTTGCAAAGTGAGCCAGTGCAGAGGAGACTCCTGACACTTTCCGGAGTATTTAGTAAAAGTGGGAAAATGGCACCAACCGAAAAATTCTATTTGGACTTTCTGAGCAGATTAGAAATCCTCTGCAGTTCTCCAATGTTTTTCTTTTCTTTTCCTTTCTTTTCCTTTCTTTTCTTTTCTTTCTTTTCTTTTCTTTTCTTTTCTTTTCTCTTTTCTTTTCCCTTCTTTTTTCTTTTCTTTTCTTTTTTTCTTTTCTTTTCTTTCTTTTTTTCTTTTCTGTTCTTTTTCTCTGTTTTTAGGCTTTTATTTATCTTGTTCTTTGTTTGCTTTTCTGTGTGTGCACTCAAGACCCAAGGGCCACTTCTGCTTTTCTTCTCTCTGGATCAGCAGTCAGCCAATCAGCAAGTCAATACAAGTAAGTGGGTCCAGAAATGAGACTGTGATGGGAACTCAGGGGAATCTCTGGGTAGCAAGGGGAGCCATGGCTGCTGGTCTACAGATCTATAGTGGGAAGAAGGAATTGGTGGTCTGAACTCTGTGATAAGAAACAAGGTTGAAAGAGAGTAGAACTGGGTTGGATGGAAACCTACTACTCATAGCATCCTACTTAGACAACTGCCCTAATCCCAGAAGAGTCTGGAGGATCTACTGAGATGACTTGGGTGCTCCCTACATATATTCCCCCAGTATGGACTGAGGCTCTCAGAATGAGGATGCTGGCACAATCCAGATCCATCTATAGGCTCCTCAGGTAAGAGGCTTGGCCAGTAGCTCCTGTCAGTTATACTGCCATCACCAGATACAAAATCACAGCCATCTGGGTTGGTTTCATAATTTGGCTATTATGAATTGTGCTGCTATAAACATGGATATGCATGTATTACTTTAACTTTATGATTTTACACAGAAAAAGTGTTTCCATTTTAAAAACCTCAGCAAGAAAACTGCATCTTTTTATGAATGCTGTTGCACTGGCTGCCTTGTGTAATGTGTTTTATAGTGTCTCTGCTTTTTCATAGTTTTAATTTTATGTATTTTGTCAATTAATTGGATCCTTCCTTCATACATATTTTCTTCTTTCTCATCTCTATTCCTTTACTTTTTCTTAATTCTTTTTTCTCTCCTCATTTTATATCTATCTCCATTCCCACACCTACCATTTTTCTCTCATTCTTCTTTTTTTTTCTTCTTCCAATATAATTTAGTAATAAGTATGCTATAATAAATGTTTAATATTTTAGCCTATTCTGTATCATTCCTCATCCATTTCTCTCATTGGTTAATAGAGTTGTAGAGATCATTATTAATATGTTTTTAAATATTAGTTGATATATATTTTGTTATTAAGTTATCACTGTTAATGGCAGCTATTCTTTCCACTCAAAGTAGTATTGGTAGTTGAACTTAGAATCTTGATTATGCTGACTGGATATATATTGATGTGAAGATATACCCCCAGCTCAGGGCAGATTGTAAAGAGATAACTGCTCACTAAAATAGCCTTACATAATGTATCACAACAGATGCACAAGCACAGGAACTCTAAAAACATGAAGAAACAAGCTAACAAGATGCCTCTAATAACTGAATCAACAGATAGTGAAGTAGATAAAATTCTTGACAAAGTATTCAAAAAGTTGACTGTTAGAGTAATTAATGAATTCAAAGAAGATTCAAGGAAAGAACTAAAAAATACAGGCTAGGAGGGAGCATTTCAATAAAGAAAAATTCTAAAAAAGAACCAAACAAATAGGTTCAATAAATCAAACAAAAAAAATTTAGTTGGAAGTCTCTCCAACAGATTTTATCAAAAGAAGACAGACTCTGATCTTGAAGACAAAATGGCTAGTGTTGAACATTCAAATAATATTAAAAAAAGAAACTATGATCAGAATTTGAAAGAATTCTGGGACAACAGTAGAGGGCCAAACTTAGGGTTCATAGGCATTTAGGAAGGAACTTAGATATAGGCTAATGGCAATGATAACTTATTCAGTGAAGTAATTACAGAAACTTTTCCAATCTTGGGGATGAGGTGTGAATCCAGATACTGGAGGCACTTAGAATGACAAATAAACAAGGAAAAAACTCCATAAGACATTATAATTAAAGTACCAATAATACAGATTAAAAAAAAAAGAATTTCAATAGCTACAATAGAGAGATGCCAGGTCATTTTAGTTAAAACCAAGGAGAATGACATCATATTTTTCAGTAGCTACCCTGAAGTCCAGGAATGATTTATGTCAAACCCTGAAACCAAGTAACTGTCAGACAAGATTGCTATATCCAGGAGAGATAGCCTTCAGAATTGGAGGAGAAATAAAAATGTAAAAAGGTAAACATAAGTCAGACGTGGTGGCACATGTCTGTAATCCCAATACTTGGGAGGCTGAGACAGGAGGAGCACAGGTTCAAGGCCAGCCTCAGCAATTTAGTGAGATTCTCAGCAACATAGCAAACCCCATTTCAAAATAAA
Source organism: Glis glis (assembly GCA_004027185.1). Lineage (NCBI taxonomy): Eukaryota > Metazoa > Chordata > Mammalia > Rodentia > Gliridae > Glis > Glis glis. The sequence goes on from PVJS01001283.1 coordinate 15,402, forward strand.
AAATGTAAAGGGCATGAGTATAGCTCAGAGGTAGAATGGGTATAGCTCAGAGGTAGAATGCTCCTGGTTCAATAATAGATAGATAGATGATTGATAGATAGGTATATGTGTGTATACACACAATGTTTATCAAAAATAAACATAAACTAAAGACTTTCATGATTACTTAGCCAGCATTGCAGAAGATACTTAAAGGAACATTTAAAGAAGAAGATGAAAAACAACCAATAATGCTCAGGAAAGAACATATGTTACCAAGTGCTATGTGCAAGTATGTCATTCTTGATATGAACTACATTATGATGTGAGACTATAATGCACCAATACAAATGTAAAAATAAAGAAAAAGAACACATATTTTAGAATAGATAAGCAAATGGGAATTAGCCTAAAAGGAAACATTAAAAAATTAGTCAAGGTGACCCGAATAACACATACTCTTCTATAATAACACTGAATGTAAATTGACTCAATTTTCCAATTAAAAGACAAAGATTGGCAGAGAAGATAAAAACACAAGACCCAATAACATGTTTCCTGCAAGAAACATACCTCAAAGGCAAAGGCATTCACAGGCTGAAATTAAAAGTATACAAAATGGTATTCTATGCAAATAGAATCTGAGAATAAGAAGACATCAATCCAAAATTCAAAAAAAGCAGAAATCAAACCAAAATTAGTGATAAGAGAAAAAGAAGGTCATTGGATATTGGTAAATATCCCAAACATCAGTGCACCTAACTACATAAAACAAATACAAAATCTCAGATAAACACTAATACAATAATGGAATAATGGGTGATTTCAATATATTTCTCTCACTAATACATAGGTCATCCAGACACAAAATCAATAACAATATTATAGTCAATTCATACTATATATCAAATGGCCTTTACAAACATCTAAAGAATATTATATCCAACAACAACTGAATACACTTTCAGTAGCTCATGAAACTTTCTGCAAAATTATATTTTAAGACACAAAGAAAGTCTAGAACAAAACAAGAAAGTTGAAATAATCCCTCATACCTCATCAGTGTATTTCCAAAAAAATAAGTCAGAATACTATAGTGAAAATGCATACTCATGTGTATAGCAAGCAGCACAATTCAAAATATCCAAGTTATTAAACCAACTTAGGTGTTCATCAACAGATGAATGGGTAGAGAAACTGTAATATATACACACAATGGAATTTTACTCAGCCAAAAAGAGATCAAAACTATCTCATTTGTAGAAAAATGGATAGAATTTGAGAACATTATGCTGAGTGAGATCAGCCAGTCTCAAAAAGTCAATGGTCAAATGTTTCTGCTCATATGTGGAAGCTAGAGATTAAATAGGAAACTTTAGGTAATTGACAGGAATGACCAGTAGAGTAGTTGAAGGGGAAGGAAGGAAGTGAGGATGGTAAAAGGAAAAACTGATGAAAGAAATAATTTAAATTATGCTGTTCCCATGTATGAAGGTATCACTACCAATCTCACCATTATGTACTCAGAGGGGTGGGTAGCAGGGTGGGACCTTAAGGGAAACACACCAAGAACTGTGTACATGTTTGTTTGTATGACTTGAAACCTTGCTATGATGTATAATTACAATACACCAATAAAACTTTAACAAAATAGTAATAATATTCTTCTCAGAACTAGAAAACCAATCCTAAAATTGTATGGGGGAACAAAAGACCCAGAATAGCCAAAGCAATCCCAAGCAAAAAGAGTAAAGCCTGCAACATAACAATACCTGACTTCAAATATATTACAGAGCCATAGAAATAAAAAGAGCTTGGTACTGGTATAAAAATAGACATGTAACCAGGCATGGGGGTGCATGCCTGTAATCCCAGTACTTGGGAGGCTAAGACAGGAGGATCGCAGATTTGAGGCCAGCCTCAGCAACTTAGCAAGGCCCTGAGCAACTTAGTGAGACCCTGTTTCAAAATAAAAAATAACATAGGTTGGGGGGTGTAGTTCAGAAATAGAATGCCCCTGGATTCAACACCCAGTATCACACACATACACACACATACACACACACACACACAGCACACACACACACACACACAGCACATACACATACACACAACACATACACACACACACACACACACACACACACACATACACGACATATAAAACAATGGAACAAAATGGAAGACATACAGACAAACCGATATAGTTATGGTTATCTAATTCTTTTTTTTTTTTTGCGATACTGGGGATTGAACCCAGGGGCATTCTACCTCCGCGCTACGCCCCTGGCCCTATTTTTTATACTTTATTTTGAAACCGGGTCTTACGAAGTTGCAGAGGGCCTCACTAGGTAGAGAGAGAGAGAGACCGGGGGAGAGAGAGAGAGAGAGAGAGAGAGAGAGCTGAGGCTGGCCACGAACCCGGATCCTCCAGTTTCCGCCGCCCAAAGTACTGGGATTACAAGCGTGCGCCACCACGCCCAGCGGTAATCTAATTCTTGAAAAAGTTGCCAGAAATTTATTTTAGAGAAAAGACAAATGATGAGGAGAAAATAGGATATCCATATGTAAAAGATTGAAAAATGATGCCTAACTCTCACACTGTACAAAAGCCAACACAAAATAGATCAAAGACCTTAGAATAAGACCAGAAACTGCAAGTGCTGAAAGAGAAAATTAGGGGGAGACTCTGACATCTAGGTACAGACAGTGATTTCCAATACCAAGAATTAATAAATGCAACAGCATTGGATTAAAAATCTTCTACACAGATCAAGAGCATGAGGAGAGAGCCTACAGAATGGGAGAATATCTTTGCCAGCTTCTCTTCTGATAGAGGATTAATATCTAGAATATATAAAAATCTCAGCAAACTCAATACCAAATTAAGAAAAACAATAATTAGCCAAATTATCTAAACAGACACTTCTCAAAAGAAGTACAAACCAGGTGTGGTGGTGGACATCCATAATTTTAGTATTTGGGAAGCTGATACAAGAAGATCATAGGTTCAAGGTCACACTCAGCAATTTAGCAAGACCCTCAGCAACTTAATGAGACCCTGTTTTAAAATAAAAATAAAAAGTGTTGGGCATGTAGCTTGGAGGTAGAATGTTTCTGAGTTCAATTTTCAGCACCAAAAACAAGGAAACAGTTGACTAACAATTACATAAAAAATCGTTCAACATATCTAGCCAACAGGGAAAAACACATCATAACTTCTTTGAAATTTCATCTCACTCCAGTTAGAATGGGAATCATCAAGAATATAAATAACAATGAATGCCAGAGAGGATGTGGTGAGGGAATTCATACACTGCTTGTAGGAACATAAATTAGTAAAGCCACTGTAAAAGTCAGTATGGAGGTCTCTCAAAAGACTAGAAATAGAACCACCATATGATCCAGCTATAACACTCCTTAGTATTTACCCAAAAGAACTAAAGTCAGTATACTATGGAGATAAATGCATACCCATGATTCACAATTCATAGTAGCCAAATTATGGAACCAATCTAGATGTCCATCAACAAATGAATAAAAAAGGAAATGTGGTGTGTGTATATGTATATATATGTATATATATATATATGTATGTATATGTATATATACATATGTATACATATATATATATATATATGCAATGAAGTTTTATTCAGCCATAAAGAAGAACAAAATTATGTCATTTGCAGAAAAATAGATGCAACTGGAGATCATCATAATAAGTGAAATAACACAGACTTAGAAAATCAGTGGTCATATCTTTGCTCTCTTACATGAAAGTTAGAGAAGAAAAATGAGAAAAAAGGGGCTCTCATAAAAATACAAGGGAGCCTAGCATAGTAGAGGAAAGGGCTCAGCAGAGAGAGAGGGAAATAAATTGATCAAAATACATTTTATGTGTATGTATTAATATGCCACAATGAAACCCACTATTATGTATAATTATTATGTACCATTCAACATCAATCAATCAGTAAATCAATCAATAAAAGAGTTTCAAGTTATCAAATTTACACTGAATTTGAGACTAATCTAATAAAAGGGATGCTTATCTATGGTAAAAGGTAGGGTGCTTATACATAAAAGACAACTCATTAATTTATAGAAGAAAAATGAAGCTGATCTTAATATAGTTTGAGGTAGATTACAAAGAAATATTAACTTGTAGAGAATAAAAGGTAGAATGAATCATATCTTAAGAGTTAAACCTCAAATTTCAGTTATTACATAAAGGCAAATAAAAATTTCTAAGAGTGAGTGTTCAAAAATAAACCAACTAAATACAACACTTTGTGTGTGTGTGTGTGTGTGTGTGTGTGTGTGTGTGTGTGTGTGTGTTACTGGGAAATGAACACCCAGGGGCATTCTACCTCTGAGATACACCCCAGCCCTATTTTTATTTTGAAACAGTGTCTCACTAAGTTGCAAAGAACCTCACTAAATTGCTGAGGCTGGCTGCAAACCTGTGATCCTCCTATCTCAGACTCCCAAGTACTGGGATTACAAACATATGCCACTACGCCCAGCTTAAATGCAACTATTGAATATCATTCCTATATTAAATAGAGTTGGGATCAAAAAGTGAATTAAGAAATGATTAGAAATATTAAAAATAGCCAAACCCCAAAGAAGTATAAAAATATATTTTAAAGTAATAGTTTTGATCTAAGTTGTAATTGGTCCAAACCTTTCAAATTTCTTTAGTAAAATGGATCTTTAATAAGAACGTTTTAAGAAAGAGAAAGAAAAAATAAAATGTCAATGACATACTGCTTCTAATTGTATACCTAAATGTGTATGATTTTCACTTGTCAATTATTTTTCAATAAAGCTGGAAAAATAGACTTTTAAAGATATTAACTAGGAAACAAATGGTTAAAGGGTAGAAATAACAAACTACTTAGCCTAAGAATAGCATGGAGGCTTTCAGTTCAAAGCAGAAAAAGTATTTTTCTCTACTCCCTGGCAAAATTTCACTAAAATTATAATAAATTACTAAATCTTTTTAAAGGAAATGGACCATGAGTGCACAAGACTTTTCAATAAATTTATCACAGAGAGAAAGATTACATTAGCCTTGAGAAATAACATGGAAATGTAGCAATGGTCTGACAGGGACCAATATTCCCTGCAAAATCCCAGACAGATGGAATGAGATGAAAGGGCACAAGTTCCTTCAGAGTCTATTTAGTCATTTTTGCTAGTTGTCTCCCCACACTCATCTTCAACTTCTCTGTCCACCCTTTTCTGAATTCCTAGGTACATTCTATCCTTGGAAAAATCCAGAGGATTCTTTTTTTAAAAAAAAGCAGAAAAAAATGGTTCATATCATTAGCAATTAGTGAAATGCAAATCAAAACTACACTGAGATTTCATCTAAATCCAATTACAATGGGCAATCATTAAGAAGTCAAACATCAACAGTAAATGCTGGCAAGGATATGTGGAATTAGGAACTCTTCTACACTGTTAGTAGGATTGAAAATCAGTGCAGCTGCTATGGAGATCAGTGTGGAGATTCCTCAGAAAACTAGGAACGGATCCACCATATGATCCAGCTGTACTATGCCTGGGTATCTTTCCAAAGGGACTGAAATCAAAATATTATAGTAATACATGCATATCCATGTTTACAGCAGCACAATTCATAATAGCCAAATTATAGAAATAACCTATGTGTCCACCAACAGATGAATGGATTACAAAATTATATGATATACAAACAATGCAACTCTACTCAGCAATAAAGAAAATCAAAATTATGTCATTTTCAAGAAAATGGATAGACCTATTAAGTGAGATTAGCCAGTCACAGAAAGTGAAGGGTCATATGTTTTCTCTCATATGCAGAAGCTAGGGAGTAATCTGGATACAAGAGGATCTTTATGTAGTGGAGAATAAATCCCAGAGGAGCAAGGGATTAGGGGAGGAGGGGAGATGGAGAATTAATGAAGGAAACACTTCCATAAACATTATGTACATATGTGAGAATAAAAATGCCAATCTCAATATCATGTATGGGGAAAGGGGGAGTGGAGAGAAAGCTGGGGGAAAGTTCACTAAGTGCTGGGTGCATGCATGTCACTATCACTATGAACTGCATTATGATGTGAGACTACAATGCACCAATAAATCTATAAAAAATCAAGTTGTACACCTTAAAAATTGTCATCAATGATTAAATACAATCAAATTATAATTAGGTATAAAAGCATTTTCATGCATAAGTTATTAACTTACTCACTTATAAATAATAATAAATGTTCTCCAAATAAGTTTTCAAGTCAGCACAAGTTTAAAACATAATTTAAATACCAGATCAAAGGAGCAGTATTGTAAGAGAATAGTTGCTAAGTATTGAAACTCTTGAATGATGTACTTCATTTTAAGTAACTGTTGTATTAAGTCTATTGGATTAATCAGGGTTTGCTACCTGTTCCTTAAGAGTGAGTGAGGACTTTGAATGTCAGTGGCTTAATAAAAGTGTATTTCTGGCTCACAAACAGGAGAATGATAATGATTGATGAGCAATCTTCTATTCTGTGATTCCTTCATCTACTAGGGCCTCAGAATCTTCTGTTGGGCCATTTACATCCTGGTGGATGAAAAAAAGACCGAGATTGACAAATCACATGAAGGCTTTAATGGCCATTCCTGGAATGTTCTACCCATGCAGATGTACAGTCTCTTAGCCACAACTCACATTATTTCACCTATCTTAGAAAAATAAAACCGAGTTCTGTGCATAGCAGGTAATGAAAAGAGTTTGGTGAAAAGATAAGCCAACTTCTGCCACAGCTACCAGAAAAGAAAAACAATAATGATTACAAATTTCACTAATAATTACTGATTTTTAAAATGAATAAGTTGAAATAAAAAGCTAGACATAAAACTGTTCTGTACACAAGCACAGGTAACCAACTGGAACTAGTAAATTATTATCTTTCATGCTGTTTAAAGGTGATCTTAAAATTAATACCTTTGTATTTTCAATATTGATAATTAGAAAAAATGACCTAAATGGCCAAAAGCAAAATATATTTAAGGTATTTTTCCAAGACACTATAAATTATCTAGGTAAAATGATATAAAAAGTAGATAACAATAAAATATAAACAAACATGAAAAAACCCTGCAAAATAAAACTTAAAATGCATAAAACAAGAAATATAAAGCTAATAAATAAGTCTCCATTAAAACTAAATTTAAAATCAGGCAAAAGATTGTGTTGGACAGCAGGACACTGGTGACACACTGGAGAATAGACCTTAGAAGAGTCATGTGGCTGTTGCTTCTGTTCTACTGGGAATATTCATTTTCTTTATTTGAATATTTAGTCACATGATTTTATACTTTATGATTATTCATTAACTTCTATAATTCTTATAATAAATGATAAAATTCACTTCTATCTATGTGTGTTTTACTTCAATAAAACATTTTCAAAGGCAGATATTTTTGTTAGAGAAACAAATTATAATGCATTTCTGAATTATCTTACATGCATATTATCCAAACTGTTTTGGATTAAGGAATAAAACTACCAGATTTGGTAAAGGAGATTAATGAAGACTTTGGTAACTGAGGAAACCAATCTTGCCTAGTCATGATTATTGGATCAGTTTCATCAAATCAGAATGAAGTGTAGTGTTTTCCTTTAATTGCTGTAAGGAGGAAATATGATCCCTTCCAATTGGTGGGGAATTAGATGCTACACTCTTTTGCCAGTATTAAAGGAACAGAAAGGATGTCACAATTGAAACAATGGCTGAGAAACAGAGGCCAGAGGCTTGATTATATCCTGCCAAGTGACCTCTCCTATGCATCATTTCTGCCATAATATTAATAATTGTTCTTAGTGAAGCACTTCTGTCTCCAATTTGTGTCCATTGGCTATAGCATATCATGCATCCATTGTAAAGTGGAGTTATTTCCTTTTCCATGATGCCCTCAGGCATTTATATCTTACCAACCTAGAAGATTATTGAACCAATATTTTAACCAATAATTCACATACAGGAGACATTGAGAAACCCATTAGGCATGATCAAAGAAGATCCTCTGCAAACCACATTATAATTAAAATGACCAACATTTAGGCCAAGAGTAGAATCCTAAAGTCAGCATGAGCTAAAGGACAGTGACACTTAGAGACAAATCAATAAGGATTACCTCAGATTTCTCATCCCAAATTCTAAAAGCCAGGAGACTTGGAACAACATTTGCCAAGTCCTGAAAGAAAACAACCTCCAACCAAGACTGTTATATCCAGCAAATCTATCTTTCAAATTCAACGGGGAAATAGGAACCATCCAAGATATGCAAAAACTAAAGGAATAAATGAATACTAAGCCGGCACTATAGAACTCACTTAAACAACTAATTTACAAAGAATAAATAAAAACGATAAACCTCAAACACAGAGAGGGATGGTTTCCATTAGAAGAACAACCAAATAAAGCCAGGCGTGGTGGTGCACACCTGTAATCTCAGTACTTGGGAGACTGAGACAGGAGGATCACAGGTCAAGGACAGCCTCAGCAAGAAGTGAGACTCTCATCAACCTATGAGTATGTAGCTTGGAGGTAGAATGCTCTTGGGTTCAATCCCCAGTACCACAAAAAAGAGAGAAATAATTACCAGGAAAATGAGAACTGAAATTGAATCTAACAGAAGACAAAACTGAAAATGTCAGCAAACAACAAATACCTCACTATAGTAACATTCAATGTAAATGGTCTCAACACCCCAATGAAAAGACTAGCAGCCGGGCGTGGTGGCGCACACTTGTAATCCCAGTACTTGGGAGGCTGAGACGGAAGATCCGGGTTCGCCGCCAGCCTCAGCTACTTAACGAGGCCCTCCACAACTTAGTGAGACCCTGTTTCAAAATAAAGAATAAAAAAATAGGGCTGGGGGTGTAGCTCGGAGGTAGGATGCCCCTGGGTTCAATGCCCAGTACTGCAAAAGAAAAAAAAAGACATTAGCCAATAATATTCTATCTTGCTTCTTTATAATATCCAGGTTTAAAATTTCAAATAGCAAGAGCTATAAAACCATCCAAATCGTTGAGCTTGCATAATCACAAGAACTTTCCAGTCTAGGACCTTCCAAGCAATGGGTCTAGGGCTGGGCTTGCAAAAATGCTCACCTCTCTTCTCCCAGCATTACTTTCTCCCTTTTCTCCACTACAGTGAGTTCTGCTTAAAGTTAGGGGCTATGTTTTCATGCAGCAGACCCTTACTGAATTTTGAGTGAATACAAAAACTGTGACACAAATTAATTAAGTCTCTAAAATATGAAATGGAGATATCGCACTTACATGGATGATGCTTATTTTCAAACATTTTTTCCTTTCATTCTATAATTCTTGGCATCCAGTCAGATAACAAAGAAAGGCTCAATAGTTTCAGCCAGTTTCTTTGTTTCACATTATAATAGCTTGACTTTAAGAGTCTCTTCGTAGAAAAAAGGAATCTCCCTCTGGGCAGTTAAGAAACAATCCTTGAAGAATAATGTTTGATCATGAAACAATAGTGTTAAGGTTAAAGCCAATAACTCCCTGACACCAATATTTAAATGCAGAATGTAAATTGTCAGACCACTTTTCTTTCATCCTTTTCAATAGAAGTCAACCTGCAGGATGTTAGAATATTTGAGCATAGCTGCAGGGCTTTAAGGGCACAAAATAATCAGTTGAAATAACAAAAGAAAGTCAATCAATTGGGTGCTGTGACTATAAACAACTGATGAGGGTCAGTTTTGTTTAATGAATTTAATTCACAGGGTTACCAGAATGTAGATTCTCAGAAATAGCACTAGGCACTAACCTAATTCTTTCACAGCTGATAGTCAAATCTCTTGTGTATGTGGTCAACTAGTTCATGTTTAAACATCTCTATTGATGAGATAACATTATCTTTGGAGATGTGACATTCTTTTTTGGGGGGCAGATCTCATTATAAAAAAATGCTTTGAAATTTATAACAAAAAAGTTTCATCCTAGAAGATTCAAACACTCATCTGTTCTTTATCCCTTTGAATTATAAAAGTAATGATTCCTTTGTATGGCAGTATCCAAGTATAATTTGCAACACAATCATGTAAGGAAAGCATTATACTTATTTCATATTTGAATACACTAAATTTCATAGAATTTAAGAAACTTATACAAGTTCATACATCTAGGAAGTGTCCTGCAGACACACTGGGACCCAGAATTATCAAAACTGTCAGCTGAGTGCATTCCTGAAGTAGGAGAGAAGACATAAGGATAGGTAGACAGAAGATGTGAGGGACAAAACAAGAGTGGCCATGAGTTAAAGTACAATTTTAAGGTCCAGATTTAAAAGCCACCTCCACATACTTTGATCATAAAAACCACAATCAATTATTAGACCTTATCTGCAGGTCCATATGTAGCCTCTATCCTGTCCTGGACCTAAAGAAAAACAGATCCAAGAATGCTTTTGTCCAACAAACAGGTATTTTGTGATTTATGTTTCTAAGATCTGATTACTTTATCTATATGTCATACTCTCTCAAGTCCTCAATTGTTAAACTAATGTGGTACTGTTTGAATTCCCAAAGCAGAATGATATCCTCCATGGGGAAATTAATAGAGATTTTCAATATAAACAAAGAAAACAACCCATAAAAAGTAAGGAGAGGGAGGATCAATGATGGAATCACTTCCATTGATATTATGTACATATGTGAGAATACCAACGTCAATCTCAATATCCTGTATGGGGAAGGGGGGGAATGCGGAGGGAGCCAGGGAAAACTCACCAAGTGCTGTGTGCATGTATGTCACTATCACTATGAACGACATTATGATGCGAGACTATAATGCACCAATAAAAGTATAAAAATCATATCCAGGCACCAACACTCTTAGATCATGTCTCTATACTGTAGGTTTTACTAGTAGAAATATGTCAAGCTAAGATGTAGCTAGCACATTCCTCTCTACCGCCTACACTCTGTTTTGTCTCTCAGAGTGTGCACTTCTTGGTTTCTCTTACTAAAATCAATCTGTGCCTCAGATTCACCCATCTTTAAGTTCCTTTCTGTGATGATGTCAAGGAACGTCATGGCCTGGATTGAGGTTCACCTCTATTTGGGGACCTCTTTGGGACCTCCATCCTGGTGACATTCTAACTGAGATTCAAAAGATAATAAAGTAAAATGGCTTTGCCTTCTCTTTGCTCATTCTATTTATAATAGGGACATGTGTTCTTTGCCACGCATGTTTGCAGTGATGGGAATCACATGGAGACTATAATCTTAACGTGGATAAAGGTATAAAATAATCAGATAGATAAATATACAAACGACTGTGAGAGACATTTAAGAAAAATAAGAGGTTCTGAAGTGCATGTAACAGTGATGTGACTGGTCTGGAGAGCTGGGTCCCCAATGAGTGAGGTAGACCTTATTTAAGGAAGAGCAAGGTCCTAGTGTTTAGAAACGAGTGGTGAAAGTGAAGAGCGATTCATACTGGGTGAAAACATTAGGGTCTCCTGAGTGTTGATACAGATATTGGTCCTTAGAACAGCAAGACTCCACTGAAATACTTGAATGGGAGGGTAATAGGATTAGATTTACCTATTCAAAGGCCCAGTGTTGTTGGATGACCATTTTAATACATTTTCATGTTTGATTTGTTTTGTTTAGCTTGCAGATGATTTGAAAACAGAGCTATAGCTTCTGAACAAACCAGAATGTCTGGTTTACAGCTAGGCCATCATTCCTCTTTTGACGCAACTGGCTAATACTAAGTAACTATATCCTCTTTCAGATTTGACATGCGTTTGCAGTTGGCCTTGGAACTCAGGTGCTCAGCTTCAGTCCTCGGCTTTACTTGCCTGGACTCTGAAGGAACTGAGTTTCTGACTCCTCAGTAGAGTACATCGCAATGAATACTAACTACACCAGACCTAGGTCTAACCCTAACTATATACAAGATATTAGTAATTACTTAATATCTCTGGAATTTAAAATCTTTATCTAGAATTTAGTACCTTTATCTATAAAATTATTTGGTTGAAATCCATGATCTCTAAAGTTTCTGCCACCTCTAAAATTTGTACAGACTATTTTACTATTAGCAATCTATTTTAGAACATTTTAATTTGACCCAACAACTTCTAAAAGTTTATTATACTTTCTGCTCCAGCCCCATTAGCAAAGAATGAGAAGTAATTTTCCTTTCTACTACATTTTGGAACTATGGCTAAGAATTTGGAATATAAGATGTAAATTAGGAGTCTCAAACTCAGATGCCTGCAGGGGTCAGGTATAGAAAATAGACAAATGAACTGTGCCAGTGGGGACAAGTTAAAGCTGGAAACTGCTGCCTGGGGAGGGAATGGGATTTGCTGCTTAGCTCCAACTAATAGCTATTTTATAGGAATGTATGCCCAAAGTTGCCAAATCCTCTGATTTTTAAAAGGAAGTTAATAATCATGTGTCAGGTGTTGTGTTAGTCAGCTTTCTATCACTATGACAAAGGACCTGAGATACATAATTGAAAAGGGGAAATGTTTATATACAGACTCACAGTGTTAGAGTTTCCAGTCCATAATCAGTAGGACCTGTTGCATTTGTGTCTGATGATAGTATGTGGCAGAAGAAACAGCTTACTTCATGGCATCCAAGAGGCAAAGAGAAAGAGGGAGGAAAGGGCTGGGGCCCAATATCCCTTCAAAGACATACCCCCATTGATTTTTCTTCCACTAAGCTCCACCTCCTAATGGCTCCTCCACCTCCCAGTAGCACCATGGGCTGGATACCTATCCTTCAATAGAGTACCTTTGGAGGACATTTACCCAAACCATTGCAAGTGTAACATAGTTTTTAAGTGTTGGCAAATGACTAATTTTGCTTTAGAATAGCATGTGAGCTACAAACCAAATAAATCTGCAGGTCAGGTGTTGGCTATGGGCTTTAAAATTTTATTCTTACCTAAGCACTTTCACCCCCTCCTGCCTACTGTTTCTGGCCTCCCTCTTCACTTTGTTCCCAGCTACCCTACATTTCCTAGGTTTTGCTAAAAAAAAAAAACAACTCTGGAGGGGTGGTCCCAAGACCAACAGCATTGGCATCCCCTGGGAATTTGTAGAAAACACACATCACAAAGCTACATGCTGGTCCTGCCTAATTGTAAATTCTGGAGGTAGGGCTCAATAATCTATGCATTGATCGGCCCTACAGGCATTTCGATGCCTGCTAATATTTGAGAACTGATGAGCAGGATTATTGTTTAGAACATTTGGCTCTCAATGGCCACTGGTGGGAGCTGATGAGCTCACTTTCTAAAAAATACCACTAAGTCCATTTAAATGGCCTGGGCTGGCACCTGGGCATCATTAAGTTTTGAAATTAAAGTGCAGACAAGTTTTGAACCCACTGGATTAGCCCATGAGGGAACTAAATTCTAGCTGACCCTGAAAGGGAACAAAGAATTTTCCAAGTAGGGAAGATCAAGAGTTTGTAGATTATTCTTTTGGTTCCCATTCAAATTATTGGGATGTGGCTAGACTTCAGAAATGGATATTGACGGCTGGGGACTAGTTGAGTACTGCAGCCTTTGCAGTGTCCTAGGGGATGAGAATATTCTTAATGGTTGATGCCTCAGAAGAACTGGCCTTTTGAGGTTTTCTGGTTGGCATACTTAGATCTGTGTAGGGTGCAAAGACTAGGGAGAGACAATATCCAACAGATATAGAAACAGCAATAGTAAGTCTAGCCAATGGCATGGACCACAGGCCGGGCCTTTTCCCTGTTCTGACATCATACAACTTAAGATGCTCACATCATCTTATTAGGACAAGAGAAGAACCAGTCATAGGTGGGATGAGCTGGTCTGTAAGTCAAGAGCCTAGTTCTCTTTTCTAATTTCAAGGCCCAGGAAATAATTTATGTTGTTTAATAGCTTCTGTTTTCAAACTCACAGAAAATAGTTCCAAAATGTTAATTAGGAAGTTGCCTTTAGTATATTGCAACATGACTGAAAAATACTTTAATTTCAATACTTAAAGTTGATATTTAGGCATTTGGTATTTGTTTATTAAAATCATGAATAAATCAAATTGTCAGTATTTTAGAATCAAGCTCTAAAAGCAATTTTTTTGCATTATAGTCTAAGCAAAAATAACAAATAACACAATGTTTACATTTTATTTGGTACTTATTTTTCTTCAGGCAATTTTCTAAATATTTTGAAGCTTTTGTCTCACAGGATATTTGAAGAAAAAGAGAAAATAAATAACTTACATACAACACATTAAGTTAATCCAGGCAGTATGACCACTAAATTATTATTATTGATTCATGTTATACTCTCTTGAGAGAGTGAGGTGCTTATTAGTTTCATCAAATAAAACAGAAATATAGCAGTGTAATTTAAAATACAAGTTTTTATTATAAAAATAATTCTCATTTTATTTTAGCAGAATAATGTTAACAACTCTAATTTTAAAGTATATACTTAATGGACAAATTATAATATTTAGAGGAATATGCATAAAACTTTAGCATTGGCAAAAATCACTGTATATTAAAAACTAACCCAGATAAAATGTATATGTAAATATTGAGAAAAATGTCAACTGAGCTTTTTAAAATAATGGAAGTATTTAATTTAGTCATTCAATATTATAACACACCAGCAACATAGTCGTTCAGGTGAGCATGACATGTGTAAGGTTACATATTAACAGACTGCAATAATGGATGATAAATATGAAAAAATTTTAAATCGCTAGTCAAGTTCAACTGTAAGATAAATATGAGATAAATGTCTCAAAGAAATAAATGTTTCAGGTGATAGGTATGCTAATAATCCTGATTTGATCATTACATAATGTATACAGGTATTACAATATCACATTATACCCTATAAATTTGTATAATTATTATGTGTCAGTTTTTGAAAATAAACAAAAAAGTAGAAAAAGACCTTGTTTCCAAAAAATAAAAAATAAAATGGCTGGGATATAGCTTGGAGGTAGAATGGCCCTGGGTGCAATCCCCAGTACTATACCCCCCAAAATAACATTTGTTTCTTATTGGTATTATAAGTAATCTAAAATTGATTTGAAATGTATGGGATATTCCTAGGTTGTGTGCAAATACTGTGCCATTTTACATAAAGTGCTTGAGTATCCATGAATTTTGGTATCCTAGGGAGTCCTGGAACCAATCTCCTCAGAAGATACCAAGGGAAAACTGTACAGAAAAGAAAAAAATGTAATTTTATTGTTGTTCTCTTTTATCAAATAGCATGTAATCTATACTAACATGGGGAATTTTTCCAATGAACAACTATTATTTCAAATGATCAGGCCCCACTTGAAAGTATAGACTGTCTTTTCTCTTACTATTCTCTATGCAACCATTTTCTTCTAGATTATATCAATTTGGATGATTTGACTTATATATTGATTTAAACATTTTCATGGCATATACTCAGGTGAAAAAATATCACTCTAACACATATATCTAATGATGATATATCTAATGATTTTAGAAAAAAATAATTGCACACCATACAATGTTCATGCCAAAATATGTTTGTGACTTTAAAAACTTCAGTGGGTTGCTCATCTTTTTTATTATAGCCAATCTAATAGGTGTGAGGAGATATCTCATTGTGGTTTAATTTGCAGTTCTCTGAATGCAGATGTTGATCATTTTTTTATGTATCTGTTGGCCACTTATGTGACTTTTAAGAAATATCTAGTCAAATCCTTTGTCCATTTTTAAGCAGGGATGTTCATTTTCTTATTTTTGAGTAGTTTGAATTCCTTCTATATTTTGGATATTAGCTCCTTATATAGGAACTAATTTGTGATTCCCTAATATTTTCTCCCAGTCTGAAGGTTGTCTCTTTATTAAATACTTTTATTGATACATTATAATTATACATCATATATAATGATAGGAATATACATGCACACAGCACTTGTGGAATGTCTCTTTAATGCATTTTGATAATTCTTATATAAGTGGTGACATTAATGTTCATTTTCATTCTTCTGTATGTGGATACCCAGCTTTCCTAACACCATTTATTGAAGAGACTATCCTTTCTCCATTGTCTCTTCTTGGCATTTTTGTTGAAAATACATTGATCTTTGGAATAAGGGTTTATTTCTTGGCTCTCTATACTATTCCATTGGTTAATGTGTCTTTTCCCACCAGTACCATACTGTTTTGATTTTTATAGCCTATTATTTTAAAATCTGGCAATAGGATACTTCCATCTCGGTTCTTTTTGTTTAATATTGCTTCGGCTAAATTTATTCCCAAGTATTTTTTTTTTGAGGCTACTATAAATGGAATTGTTTTCTGGGGATTGAGCCCAAGGCCTTGTGCATGCCAGGCAATTGCTCTACCACTGAGCTATATCCTAGCTCCTGCTACTGATTTTTGTAAGTTGCTTTTGTGTCCTGAAACTTTATTGCATTTATTTATCAGTTATCACCAGTTTCTGCTGCAGCCATTTGGTTTTTATATATGTAAGATGATGATAACAAGTGTTGGTGATAATGTGGAGAAAGTGGAACTTTTATACACTGTTGGTGGAAATGTAAATTCATACAGCAATTATGAAAATAGTATGAAGGTTCCTAATAAAACTAAAAATAGAACTACCATATGATTCAGCAATCCTACTTCTGGATAGGTTCCCAAAAGAATTGAAATCTCTATGCCACAGACATGCCTGTTGCCCCTCTGTTCACTGCAGCACTGTTCACAAGAGCCAAGAGTGGTTCCCATTCTGTGGGCTCTGTGTTGAGGTTCTTGATAGTTTCCTTTGCTGCACAGAAGCTCTTCAGTTTAATGCAATTCCATGTATTGATCTTCATTTTAATTTCTTGTGCCTTTGGGGTCTTGTTGAGGAAGTTTTTACCTGTGCCTATGTGTTGATGTGTTGGTTCTATGGCCTCTTCAAGTAGCTGCAAGATCTCTCGTCTAATTTTCAGGTCTTTGACCCATCTTGAATTGACTCTTGTTAAGGGTGAGAAAGTGGGGTTTATTTGCATTTTTCTGCATATGGTTAACCAGTTTGCCAACACCATTTGTTGAAGAGGCTATCTTTTTTTCCAGTGTATGTTTTTGGATCCTTTGTCAAAAATCAATTGGCTGTAAGTGTGCAGATTTGTTTCTGAGTCTTATATTTTGTTCCATTGGTCTATGTGTCTGTTTTTGTACCAATACCATTCTGTTTTTATTACTATGGCTTTGTAGTATAGGTTGAAGTCAGGCATTGTGATGCCTCCTGCATGGTTCTTGTTGCTGAGAACTACTTGGGTGATTCTAGGTTTTTTGTTCCAAATTAATCTAAGGACTGATTTTTCTATTTCTGTGAAGAATGACCTTGATATTTTACTGGGTATTGCATTGAATCTGTCTATCACTTTTGGGAGAATGTCCATTTTGATATTTATTCTGTCTATCCAAGAGCATGGGAGATATTTCCATCTTCTAAGATCTTCAATTTCTTTTTTCAGTGTTTTATCATTTTCCTTATAGAAATCTTTTACCTCTTTGGTTAGGTTTATTCCTAAGTATTTTATTGTTTTGGGGGGATATGAGAGAGATGCAAATCAAAACTACTCTGAGATTTCACCTAAACCCATTTAGAATAGCAATCATTAAAAACACAAACAACAACAAATGCTGGGAAGGATGTCGAGAAGTAGGAACTCTAATACATTGTTGGTGGGATTGCAAATTAGTGCAACCACTTTGGAAAACAGAGTGGAGGATCCTCAGAAGAATGGGAAAGATCCTACCATTTGACCCACAATTCCTGGCTCTGTACCAGCAGGGCACAGTACAAGATGATGAAATAAATGCTCTTGAGACTTTATTCCTGGTTTTGAAGAGGTGAAAGGGGAGAAAGGCAAGAGAGCAAAACTCCTTGAACAAAGCTCAGCTCTTCCTTTTATTACTGGTTTACAGAATTAAGGCTGGGTCATCAAATCATTAATTGTCTCTGGCTAAGGAGTAGAGCATTGGGTTAGGAATGCTTTAGAAGATAAGTTGTTATCTGGAAGTTTTTGCAAGAGACAGCAACCTTTTTGAGATAGTCTTCCACCTTTAAGCAAAGGAAGCGAAGGTGTAGTAAAACAGGAGGAAATAGCTTACATAGTGAAGGGGCATTGAGGTCACTGTCTTCAGTTCCCTCAAGAGAGGCAGTCTTCTGCCAAAGCAAGCAAGAAGCTATAAATCCTTAAGCCAATATTTTTTAGACTTAGAACAGTTTCTTACATAGCAATACCACTTCTGGGTATCTACCCAAAAGAATAGAAACCAAACTACCAGATTAATGCATATGTATCTATGTTTATAGCTGCACAATTCACAATAGCCGAACTATGGAACCAGCCAATATATCCATCAACAGATGAATCGATTACAAAACTATGGGATATGTACACAATGTAATTTTACTCAGTCATAAAGAAGAACAAAATTATGTTATTTGCAGGGAAATGGATGGAATTGGGGAATATTTTGCTAAGTGAGATTAGTCAGTCACAAAAAGTGAAAAGTCAGATGTTCTCCCTAATATGCAGAAGCTAGGGAGAAAATGGGACATAGGAGGGACTCCAGACAAAGAAGGACAAACCTTAGATGAGTGAAGAAGGTGACCTAACTGAGGGAGATGGGAGGAGGGAAGAGGGAAACACCCTAATGGACATGATGTACATACACAAACTTATCAAAGTAATCACTATGCTGAGCATGAAAAAGAGGGAAGGGGGAGGGAATGGGGTGGGAATTGGGGGAGGGCTAAATGAGTGATGTGTGCATGTATACCTCTATCACCCTGAACCTCATCAAGATGTATGATTACAATGCACCAATAAATAAAAAGAAGAAAAATGTAAAGTCAACAAAATAAGAGGTATATATAAAAATAAAGGTCCATTGTAGTGAAACTACCAAACATCATAAATACAGTCTTAATTCTTTCGGAAAAAGATGAGATTATTTACCCAACAGTAACTTTAAGGCCACTGATACGTTTTTATCAGTGGCAATAGTAACCTGAAGATTAATTAGAGTGATACCTTAAAAGGGCTAAGAAAACCATCTAGTCAACCATGTCATCAAGCAAGAATAAATACAAACTATAATCTTCAAGTCCAAAAGGCTAGCACTTTGTCACAGGTCTGACCTAAAAGTATCATGAACTACTGCACTTTAACAATAAGAAAAAAAATGCAGATGGAAGAGATTGGATACAAGAAACATTGAGCATAGAAACTGAAAAAAAATAGTTGATCAACTCTTTGATTGTTAAAAGTCATAAATATATATATTTTAAAGTGATAAAATGAAAACTCTACAAAACAATAGTAAGATTCAGGACAGGGACAGAAGCCTTTCTGTGAATAAACTGCTGGGATCTACATAATCGTCAGGAGGAGAATACATAGAAAATTTGACTTATTTGAACAAATTTATTACATATGCATCTCACAAATAAGTGTAATCACAGAAGCTAAAGAAATACAACAAGTGTCCTGTAAAGCAGGAAAAGGAAAGAAAGGGAATTAAGAAAAATGACTCAATAAAAGAGAAGGTAGAAAAAAAAACCTATAAAGCAAAGAAAATGGATGGCACACAGAATAAAAAATAAATGAGTAGCAAAATAGATGCTTCTACCAGTAAGCATAATAGATGTAACCAGATTACAGGATTAGATATAAATAATGTAAAATAATGTAACAGTGCATTGCTTCCCATATACTCATCTAAATGAGAATGGCACAGAAACATATAAAAGAAGAGGAAAAATATATTTTAAATAAATACCAATTATAACAACAAAATATGGTATAGTAATATTAATATCAAAAAGAATGAAAATGAAGGCAAAAGACATTAATAAGATAATACCCATACAACAAATAGAAAACAATTTATCAAGATGATACATGTTATATATAACAAGAGAATTTCAAGGAGAAATTTAAAGTCCCACTATATAGGGACTTTAATATATTTTTACTATCAGCATATAGATCAAGCAACAACATTTAGAATAAAAATGTTCTGAACAAAAATGAACAAATATGACCTAAGACTGAGAAGTCCACGTATAATTAAAAGTGTATTATTTTGTCCCATATCTTATAGAAGATTTTATTGAAATAAGTATTTGTTAAATGTAAAAGCAACCCCCCTTTTTAAAAACTTACATTGTTTCTGTTTTATAGTTTTCTTCAACACATGATTAGGATTAATTTCAATCAGGGTCAAAGTTTAAAAACAAACACCAGGGGAAAGAGTTATTACAAATTTAATGACAGAGAGTCTGTCACACACACAAAAAAAAACGATTCTGTGATGCCTCTGGTTGTCAATAACATCCCAAACCAAACTCCTTTTATTGATTTTCAGTTCAAAATACCTACAAGTTGTCCTGATGTTTGGAATATGACTCAAATCTTTCCCAAGTTCTATATTGTCTTAAAAGTATTATATGAAGAATATGAGTAATAAATATACTTTTTTCCTCATAGTATGTAAACTCTGTAAAACTCAGATATTAAAAGCCAGACATAGCTGGGAATGGTGGTGCACACCTGTGATCCCAGTACCTGGGAGGCTGAGGCCGAAGGATCACAGGTTTGAGGACAGCCTCAGTAAGTAGTGAGACTCTCATCAACCTAGTGAGACCCTGTTTCAAAATAAAAATAAAATAGGACTCTCTTCAACCTAGTGAGACCCTATTTAGGGCTGGAGGTGTAGCTCGGAGGTAGAATGCCCCCGGATCCAATCCCAAGTACCACAAAAAAAAAATGAGGTGTTCTATAAGCAAATATTTACCAGATAAATATTCTATGTAATATGCTTCTAAGGGTATTTACCAATACTGCTTGCGACATATTATATATAATTTATTCAAATTATATATTTTAATATTAACTGCTGCTAATAGTTTTCAGTTTATGAATGCATACTTTATTGAAGGATCGGTAGATTTTATAGAATATCTATATTGTCCACATTTAATGTTCATGCAGAATTTATTTCCTATGTGATTCTAATTTAGAGAAATGTTTTTCACATCAAGCAAATGTTTATTCCCATAAAGCCACTTTAAAATCACTTTGTGTTGACTGTTGAAAACGATATAAATGTTTTCCAAAAATTCCATATAAAATTGCTTCTCATGCTGCAAAATATTATTTCTTTGAGTCTTTTTTCTTACAATTTAAAATATGTATGCATCCAAAGCATTGATATGATTTTATATTTAAATTTGGCAGAATAAGCATACACGTGTTTCTCTGCTTCCTTCTTCACATTCCACCAAAAGAATAGCAGAGGAATCAAATAAATAGGGATATAAGAATTGTGGAGAGGAAGGATGGCAAACGAATTGTCTATAAAATTTTGGAAGATAATCTGGTGAATTTATGTTTTAGCTCTTCTATTCATTTAAGTTCTGATGGCAAGATGAAATGCTAATCCAGGTTCTCCTTAAGCCTTAGGGACACTTGAAGATTCGACCTTTGAATAAATTCACCCTGAGGAACCCTTGTAAAGAAAGTCTTGAATTCTGCCTGGAGAATAAATAACTATGCTGTTATGTTTACTTTGTGCCACATCAAACTCCTGAGGCTGGTTGTAGGGATCATTCATCAAGTAACCCGTTATTGATAAGTAATTTGAAATTGATAAATAAGCTGTAATTGAAGAGTAATAGGCAATTAATGAGATTCAGCTTCATCAGGGAACGAGAGTTACTCTAACACCCCTGGGAGTGCTCTGAAAATGAGATGTGAACAAGGGGGAGCATGGCTTCCCCTTCCCCTCTCACATGAGAACTTGGATCCAGTGCGGTAATGACTGAGACATTTGAATCTGCCTCTGGCAAGCATGAAGCATTTATTAGCTTCTGCTCTGCTTGGTATTCTCCCTGGCTAATACTCTTTTTTAAACTAAATGGATACTAGATGAACTTTAACATGTTTTATAAATTTGTTATTTTAAATATTAAACCATCATGGCTTGTTCAACAGAGGTAATATGGAAGGCTGAAAGAAGGAAGAGGAAGCAGGGAGGCTAATTTGTATCACAGACCACAAGAAAATCCTATGAATTAGAAATACAAATCTTTGTCTCAAGGCAGAGATCTAGGCAGTGATTTTTAAAAATAGGCTGAAGGCCAGGCATGGTGGCTCACCTTTGTAATCCCAGTACTTGGGAGGCTGAGACAGGAGGATTGCAGGTCCGCAGCCAACCTCAGCAATTTGTGAGGCCCTCTGCAACTTAGTGAGACCCTGTTTCAAAATAAAGAATAAAATAGGGCTGGTGGATGTAGCTCAGAGGTAGAATGCCCCTGGGTTCAATCCCCAGTATCACAAAAAAAAAAAAAAGAAAGAAATAGGCTGAAGCCAGGTAGAGTGGCACATGCCTAGAATCTAAGTACTTTAAAGGTTGAGACAGGAGGATCACAAGTTTGAGGCCCCTGTGTGGTAATTTAGTGAGATCCTATTTCAAAATTTAATATAATAATAATAATAATGAAAAAGGCTTGGGGTGTAGCTCAGAGGTAGAATACCCCTGGGTTCAATCCCCGGTATCTTACACAAACACACATTGGGCTCAGGACATAGCTTTGTGGTAGGGTGTTTTCTTCGCATGTATTAATCCCTTGGCTAATTCCCAACACCAAAAAGAAGAAGAAGAAGGAGAAGGAGGGGGGCGGGAGGAGAAGAAGATTATTGCCTGAAAAACTTTTAGGTAATACACATATCCCCATATTTAATGACCCTATCCCTCTAGGTCAGGCAAGTACAGCAGGGATTTGTTCCAAAACCCCAGTGGATACCAAGGTAGTATCATCTTAAATATACTGTGCTTTTATATGTATATCTATATAAAGTCTAATTTATAAATTAGGTATAAGAAGAGATTAATAATAATTAATAGTAAATAGAATGATTATACTATAATAAAGGTTAAATTAATGTAGTCTCTTTTTCTTTCGATAGTTGCTGCGATAACTAAATGACTCAGTGTGAATACTCTGGACATAGGTACAGTTCATGTCCCAGGTGTTATGGAGTGGGACCGTGTGATAGTTCATCAAGCTACTCAGAATGGCATACACAATTTCGAACTTATGAATTACTTATCTCTGTAATTTTCCATTTAGTATATTTGGGCTGCAATTGAATTCGGGTTGCTGAAGCTGTGGAAAGTGAAGCCACTGGCAAAGGGAGATATTCTTACCCCTAGAGAAGGCTGACAATCACTTTCTGGAGACAATACATTTTGTGTATGTAAAAACAATAGTCCCTCCCTGACATCAAGGAAGAAAACTAAGACAAAGAAAGTCCAGAATTTCTTCTGGGACCCAGGGAGACATGAGAAGATGAATGAGGTAGATTACTGAAGACAGGGAGACTGTGTGCAAACCTATTCCCAACTGTGTCCCCTCAGTTCATTTCTCAACCTTTGAATGTGAGCTGTAAGATTATGCTATAGGTTGGAGAATAGATAACACACTGACATTCCTCATTATTTGGAGTTTCCCCAACAAAACAACCACATCCACAAGATCATCTCACTCTGTGGATGAACTTTGCCCATGCACACAGAGTCTGGTCACCCCAACTTTAGAACTGACAGTATTTGTCAGACACATGAAGAATGATTTAACAAGAACAGAAACCAAACCAAACAACAGAAGAAGATGCTATTCAATGGAATGATAAATAAACTGAAAAAGAGAAGTCAAGTTGGACAAGGAAATAGTGATGGATATCAAGAAGAGGAGAGAGTAGGGAACTTCCTAGAGCTAATGGAGAGAGAGATAGCCTTGATAAATGCTCTGTATCTAGCACAGAGAAAAATCAGTATCAATTGGAGGAGGAGAAGAGAAAAACATAGTAGAGAAGATTGTAAGGAAAAAATGTACAGAAAATATATCTGATGTGCTTAGCAGTAGTAGGATGGATGCTTTAGTCGATAATCAGGAGATAAATTAATGATAATGTAAAAGAAAAAGAAACCAACAACATTACTACTTAATTATTAATGAGAAAATATCATGAATTAATCAAAGCACATCTCATCTGCAATATTAATATAGTCATGTAATTAAGATGATATCAATTTTCTAAAAATAACAATACAGATGCACTGGAAGGCCAAGAGATGAGTATTTATTACTTGAGAAAGGGTACATGAAACTCAGTAATAATATTCTACAGTGGTAATTCCATAAATAAAGTTATGAGCTTAGTTGAGATTGTGGAAATGGATAACAAAAGAAACAGCTAAATAAAATAGTTGACTGTAAGGAATGGGGCATACACATAGGAAATATTTTGAAAAAATATTTTGAAAAAAATTACATCTCAATAAATTGGAAATCCTAGAAGAAATTGACAAATTTCTAGACACATATCACCTACCTAATTTGAAACAAGAGGGTATAGAACATCTAAACAGACCAATAACAGGCAAAAGTATTGAAGGAATAATAAAACGCCTTTCAACAAAGAAAACCCCGGGACCAGATGAATTTTCAGCTGAACTCTACAAAACCTTTAAAGAGGAACTAAGCCCAATACTCCTCACATTATTCCATGAAATAGGAAGATATAGAATACTTCCAAAGTTATTCTATGAAACCAGTATCATCTTGGTACCAAAACTGAATAAAGATACCTCAAGGAAAGAACATTACAAGCCAATGTTCTTGATGAACATAAATATGAAAATTGTTGATAAAATAGTTACAATTCACATTCAAAACCACGTCACAAAGACTGTGCACTATGACCAAGTTGGTTTCATTTGAAGGATGCAAGGTTGGTTCAATATATGCAACTCGACAAATATAATTTGTCACATAAATAGAACCAAAGACAAAAATCACATATGATTATCTCAATAGATGCAGAAAAAACATTTGACAAAATTCAATACCCATTCGTGTTAAAAACACTGAAAACATGGGCTAGACGGAGTTTACCTCAACGTCAGAAAGGCAATATATATCAAAACCAAAGTCAGCATCATAATGAATGGGAAAAAAACAAAACAATTTCCTCTCAAATCAGGAATGACACAAAGATGCTCATTATTACCCCCTTCCTATTTAATATAGCAGTTGAACTCCTAGCCTGAGCAATAAGGCAAGAGAAGAAAATCAGAAGGATACAAATAGGGAAGGCAAAATGAAATTATCTGTTTGCAGATAACATGATCCAATACTAAGAAGATCAAAAAAGTCTCAACCAGAAGACATACAGAGCTAATAAATATAATTAGTACAACAGCTAGATACAAAATCAGCTTACAAAAATCAATAGGTTTTCTATACACCAACCATAAATCCACTGAAAAGAAAATTTGAAAATAATTCCACTCACAATAGCCTAAAAATAAAATTCTTAGAAATAAATCTAACAAAGGAGTTAAAGACCTCAACAATGAAAATTATAGAATACTGAAGAAAGAAATTGAAGAATACCTAAGAAGATAGAAAGACCTCCCATGTTCCTGAATACCAGAATAATTATTGTCAAAATGGCCATATTATCAAAAGTTATTTACAGATTCACTGCAATCTCTATCAAAATACCAATGTCATTCTTCACATAACTAGAAAAAAACAGTCCTAGAATTCACATGGAAAAACAAAAGACCCAGCCTAGCCAAAGCAATTCTGAGCAATTGGAACCAGGCTGAAGGGAGACACCATTATAGCTGACTTCAAATTATACCACAGAGGCATAGTAAGAAAAACAGAATAGTATTGGCACAAAAACAGACATAGACCAGTAGAATAGAGTAGAAGATACAGAGACAAATCCTCACACTTATAGCCAGTTGATTTTTGACAAAGGAGTCAAAAACATACTCTGAAGTATAGACAGCTTTTTCTACAAATGGTGCTGGTGAAACTAGATGACCATATCTGGAAGAATAAAATTAGATCCCATCTCTATCCTGCACAAAAGTCAACTCAAGATGGAGCAAATCCTTAGAAATTAGTCCAGAAACTTTGCGATTACTAGAGGAAAACAAGGGACCAACTCTCCAATATATGGGCACTGGCAGAGACGTTCTCAATAAGACTACCAAAGCTCAGGAAATAAAGCAGAGAACTAATAAATGGGACGGCATCAAATTAAAAAGTTTCTGTGCATCAAAGGAAACAGTCAAGAGTCTGAGGAAAGAGTCTACAGATGGGAGAAAATCTTTGCCAGCTAATCCTCAATAAAGGACTAGTGTCTAGAATATATAAAAAACTCAAAAACTTAACACCAAAAACAGACAACCCAATAAAAAATGTGCAACTGAACTGAACAGACATTTCTCAAAAGGAGAAATAGAAATGACCAACAGATACATGAAAAAAATGTTCCATATCACTAGCAATTGGGAAATGATAAAACTATATTGAGATTCTAACTAATTACAGTCTGAATGGCATTCATAAAAATACAAACAATTATAAATATTGGAGAGAATGTGGGGAAATAGGAATTCTAATACAATGTTGGTGGAATTGTGAATTTGGACAACCACTATGGAGATTAGTATGACGGTTCCTTAAAAGACTAAAAGTGAAAACTTTATATGACCTAGCTCTGTCACTCTTGGGAATCTTTCCCGAACAATTCAGTCAGAATATTATAGTGATACATACATATCCATGTTTATAACAGCACAATTCACAGTAGCCAAATTACAAAACCAACTTGTGTCCTTCAACAGATAAATGGATAAAGAAAATGCAGTATATACACAGAATGGAGTTTTACTCAGCCATAAAGATGAACAAAATTGTCATTTACAGGAATATGGATAGAATTAGAGAATATTATGCTGAGATCAGTCAATCTCAGAAAGTCAAGGGTCATTTGTTTTCTCTCGTATGTGGAAGGTAGAGAAAAATAGAAAACAAAAGGGACTTTAAATAATATGGAGAGAGAACTGTTGAAGAGTGGAAGGGGATTTAGAGGGGGGAGGAAATGGGAGGTAAAAAGGAGTATAGAAGAAGGAAACAGTTTGAATAATATTATGTCCATATATGAAGGTATATCTACCAATCTCAGTAAATGTATAGCGAGAGGGTTGGAGTGGGCAGGACGTAGAGGGAAATATAACAAGTGCTGTATGCATGTATGTTTGAAGTAACACTTTGAATCTCACCATGATGCATAATTACAATGCATCAATAAAAGTATTAAAATTAAAAAATAAAATAAAAAAGAAATGGGAAAGATTGAGGGAAAGAATTGCCCTGTTGTCATTATACACCACCAATTACTACTTTATTTAGAAAAATATGATTACTTGATGCACTGATGTGCAATGTGTGCATGTATGATGTTCATACCCTGACATATATCAAAATGTATAATTACAATGCACCAATAAATGAACATAAAAAAAGATGGGAAAAATTGACAAATTTATAAAAGCAAATACTTCCTCTAATCCTTCTTTCTGAGATAGCCCTTTTAAAGACTTTGGTATAAATCCTTCCTCCTGTCTAGATATAAGTTTTTTCTACCACTTTGTGCCCTTAGGTCATTTTTTAAACTTATATCTCAGTGTTTTTACATGATGTTAATTACAAAACATACCATGTAGGGTTTTTATGAGGGCCGAAGAAGATCATTGTATATAAAACACTTAGCCTAGTGTCTAGAATATTATCAATTTTATCATCACAAGGTTTATAGGTTTAGCTTGGAATGTTGTCACACGCCTATAATCTCAGTACTTGGAGAGGACAGGCTGAGACAGGAATATCACAGGTTTGAGGACAGCCTCTGCAATGTAGTGAAACTCTCAGCAACCTAGTGAAACCGTTTTGAAACAAAAAATGATTTAAAGATAGCTGGGGATGTAGCTCAGAGGTAGAATGCCCCTGGGTGGTTCAATCCCCAGTATGAACTACTATATATATGTATACTATACTACATACATATATGTATACTATATATATATATATATATATATATATACTACATATATATATATATAGTATGTGTATATGTAGTATATACTATATATATATACACCCATATATACCTTCCTTATATAATAAATAGAACTCCAAAATCTCCTTATAGTTCAAGCTTTAAAAAGAGATATTTTTTAGATTTCCATTTAGCAATTATATAGTTTCTAATTATGTAATTATGTAATGTGCAGTTTTGTTCTTTGTGTCTGTATAATTTAGCAATTATATAATTTATACTTATGTAATGTGCAGTTCTGTTCTTTGCATTTATATAACTTAATCTATAAGGTGTCTGCATTTATCTGCAAGTATAGATAATTAAGTCTATTCAACCTTGACACTCTGGGAATTATGGGTGGGGTAATTTTTGTTGCTGGAGCTGTGCTAAGCATTGTAGGATCATGAGTAGCATCCCTGGGTTGTACCCACTAGATACTGGTCACAGGACCTTCATCCCCACCTGTGCCAGCAGTGTCTCCAGACATTGTCTAGGTTCTCTGTGGGAGCAAAAATTGGCCCTCGTTGGAGACATTGATATAGAGCTATCTCATTTTCCCCAATGGTTATATTTTCTTCCTATGAAGCTACTAAGGTGTATTTAACTACTCACTGATCATTAGATACTTGAGAATTTTTGATTTTCTTATTAGAAAAATGCTGAATGAAGATCTCAGTTTAAATTTTATGGTCAGTGTTGTGAAGAATACCATTGTACATAAATATTTGACTATGTCTCTAAAAGTATCCTGAAAATAAGATAATAGACCATATATAATGAAGATTTTTTAGAAACAGAGTAAAATTAAAAGTCACAGTATTTTTAAAAATGTGCGTATATATATTTATCATTCTTAAAATTGTGAGGTTTCTTTGAAATGAAAGATTTTCCAAATAAAATCATTTTCTATTACTGCAGATTTCTTATAAACTTGGGATCAAATACTTTACTTGGGAAGACACTACCAATTGTCAATCATCATAACTGAGCCATGAAAATGTTCTTTAGATTATTTACCTCCAGAAAGGCATGTACAGTATTCATATTTCTGGAAGAATGAAATCTGAAAAATATCTCTTCTTAAAGCTTGTACTCTAAGGATATCTTTGAGGTCTGTTTATTATATAAGGGGGGGCTCTATTAATTTGAAAATACAGGCTTCAGAATAGACTTTGCAGTCTTTCAGTAGACAAATAGACATGCTAACTTTTTTGTACAATTAGGTTTTTGAGATGTTTTATTTTTTGGAATAGACAAACTATGTGTCTGTGAACTTGCTATTCTACATGTATGATTAATAAACTTAAAAAAGATAAAGAAACATAATAGTACAAGCAGATGGATAGAAAGAGGAAAAGTGAGTTCAAGCCTTTATTTTCTGTTGCTTTGGCAATCAGAAAGTTCAGACATTTCCTTCCCATTAACAGAAAGCTTTCCAGATGCAGAGCCATAAAAAGCAACATGTGTTAATGAGATTGAGGAGACTGGTGAGAGGGCTCCATCCTGAATATTTCATGATCTATCACCATTCAAACGGTGTCAGGATTTACCTTCACTGCTGCTCAACCTTCAAAGTCAGGACGAGAAGCAGACAAATCTCTGACAGTTGATGGTGTCTTGAGTCCAAAACAAATCACGCACCCTTGATACTCTAGGGATCCATAAAGAAAATACAACTGGAGCCAGCTGTGCATATGGTGGATTACATTTGTGCCTTGTTTTCTTTGCTATTTTTAAAATTATTTTACACATGTCCAAATGCCCTCTTTCCTATTCTCTCAAAATAAACTTCATTCATCTTGCTAAAGTATTTACTGAGCCAACATTAGTCAATAATTTTTGAGTAGATAATCAAAGTGGTCTCTTGCTAGGCAAATACATAATCTAGGTGTGATCAAATTTTCTTTTTATGTAAACAATATTTTCATAACAAAATTTACAGAAACTTTGAAACTGCAGATGGAGGAGGAGGAGAAGGAGGAGGAGGAGAGAAAACACTATTTCCAATCTTCAACAAAGTATTGTTTTTATTTCCCTTTCATATGTCTTACCATATACTTTGTATACCTGTATATGAATATGCACTTTTCACCAAAATTTAATTATACTGTACATAACTGTTTCATAATATGTTTTCTACAGTTCACAATCTCCATGTTTTCATGACAATATATTTTTATTTTACATTACACTAAGATACACACAAATTTCCCCCAAATATCCTTTACAAGTAGCCTGTCCTTAAGTGACTCCATTCCAAAGCATGTTATTTCACTTGATTTTTTTTTTTTTTTTTTTTTTGCGGTACCGGGGATTGAACCCAGGGGCGTTCTACCTCCGCGCTACGCCCCCAGCCCTATTTTTTTTATACTTTATTTTGAAACCGGGTCTCACGAAGTTGCAGAAGGCCTCACTAATTAGCTGAGGCTGGCTGCGAACCCGGATCCTCCAGTCTCCGCCTCCCAAAGTACTGGCATTACAAGAGTGCGCCACCACACCCGGCTCACTTGATTTTTATTTTCCCCAAGCAGCTTTTACCTAGCAACTCCCCTGCACTGACTCATTTTCAAGACCTAGCCTGATGTCCTATAGAAGTCAAGCCTTCTGTGTCTTTGTGGTGGAATTTAAGTTGTTTGCTTTCTGTGGATTCTGTAATCTGAAAGTCATATATATAGACTCCAGTATTTAAGTTAAGCAAGTTTGCTAAAATTTGTCTTTTATATTCTGTCTCTCAGAAAACACATACTACCTAGTTATCCTAGCACTGATTCACTGTTTGATTAGAGTGATGGCAGTCTGAGGTCTCAGTTGTGCACACACATTTCCCTCCTTGCAACTAGAAGGAAAATGTGGCATAACGGTGATATCACCATGCAAATTTTGTGTTTTCTCATTAGCCATATGACTAATGGTTTGGGCATCAATTCATAATTATTATCTGAGTTGATATTTTCATTAGAAGGAGTTGTGTGTTTGTTTCATCACTTATTAACTGTTATTCTTACCTAAAATAGAACTTTCCCCTTTCAGGGTTTATTTGGTTATGCAAAATTAAGTTTTTAATTTGAAATTAGGATATATGCTTCATCTTTTCCCTTTAGTTGAAAGTGTGTGTGTGTGTGTGTGTGTGTGTGTGTGTGTGTGTGTGTGTGATGACTTATGGAGTTGCACACTCTCCCTGGACTTTCTATCTCCAGTGTTTCCATTATGTGAGAAAACAAGCTGCTTCAGTTAAGTCTCTACTGTTCTAGCTTCTGCTATGGACAGTTTAATGGCAAGATGATAACAGTGGACCTGTGCCTTCTGTGCACTCCCCCAGGAGAGTGAGACCCTGTCAGTGAGCCTTGTCAGTGAGACCCTACTGCCACTGGGTATCTATCTCATAGTTTATCTCCTCTATTTTCTAGTGCAATAGGCTACAATATGTCAAATTTTGCTTTTTGATTACTGGATTCATCAAACATTTAGAACATGATTTAAACTTTTAAAAACATGACTACCATTTCTATTTCTTTGAAAATTATAGGTCTTTTGCTTCTGTTAGGATATTTGTTTTAGTTATTAATTTACAAAAGTTCTTTGTAAATTGAGGCTATTAATCTTTGATTGTAGAGGCTATTAATCTTTGATCTTCTATGTATGTTAGATTTTTTACTTTATAATTTATTACTTACTGATTATGCAACTTTTTAATCTTTAAGTGTTTATTTTTGTGCAAAGTATACATTTCCATGTGGTTTGGTCTGTTCTCCAGTGTACAGAAAATCCTAGAAGTCTTTCTGAACTGCAAAATCAAATTTCACCTTTCTTTCTGGTTGCGTTTTAATACCATGGTACACCATTTAAATCTTTAATTTTGTTAAAAATCCATTTCTATATGAGTAGAATCCCAACTCAGTATTTTCCATAGCAGACTATTCATTTCCATGTCATTTATTAAATATTAACCACATAGTGCTTGTCTACTATGAACCAGAATTACTATACGTTGAGTGATAAAACAAACACCCTGTTAAAAAAATAACAGCTCAGTTTGGAAGTAGGCAAATAGTTTTCTTTCAGTACTGTGTGATCATAATTAACAAAGAGATCATCTCTGGGTACCATTTCATTTTTCTTTCTATTTCCATATGAGGACACATTAAAAAAATCTGTCACATACCTCATTGTTTAGAATGTTCTGGAAACTGTGTACACATCAGCCTATGCTGTGCTTGGCATGTGTGATGTTACTGGATGAATTAGAATGGCAATGTCCTCTATATGACCTGCTGTCATAGGACCTTATTCCTCTTTCTGTTGCATGCCACCCGCCTGTCTCTATGCTTCAAGAAGGTCAGGTGTCCCCCTACCTTCTGCAGCCCTCAATCGAATTCATCCATGTCCCACTAGCTCAGTCACCCTGCAGAAACATCTATAATACAGCTACACCTATGTTAGGCACTGCCTTGAAAGGAGTGATGTTCCCCAGAGAAAGGATTTAACTATGTCATCAAAAGGTTCTCCACAGGCTCAGATATTCAAGCAAGATTCAGAATCTGTCAAACTGTCAGAAACACAGCATGAAATGAGTCTGTATGAAGCCAAATCACAGTGTACTGTCAGAGAGAAATCTACTGCCCGCATTCTTGTACATGAAAATAAACAAAAATAAAAGTTTTTGATTCCGTTGATTTATTTTCTGACTATAATAGCAACAGTTCTCCCTCTTAAGATCAATTAAAATTAATATTATGTTGTAATAGGAATTTCTGTATTTGGTTTTATCTGACCTCTGGAACCAAGTAGATATCATGCTGTGGGATAAAATTTGAAGATAGAGTAATGTAACCATTGGTATCATTCACAAAAAGTTGTCTCAATAAATAATTTCAGGATCAGGGTAAACTGGGAAAGATTTCTATGTCATCTCAAAAATAAGATCAGAAGCATAAAGTACAAAGTATTGACAGCTGTGTTTTCTATGATTTCATGTATTTGATGAAAAGAGTAATTTCATTAGACCTATACGTTCCCAAATTTTCTACCAGAGATATCAGGTGAAGATATAGGGCACTCTAAGGGCCTGGTGTTTGTCCCTGAACATGTAGAGATTTATTATTCTGATGTACAAGGTTAGATCACAATGAAGGCTGAGACAAGAGCATTTTACCATTGGCTGTGCTCTCCTGGGCCTAACCCATACCTGGATATTGGCCCTAAGGTCTTTGAAATGTTCAAACATAGAGGAATAACACTAATATAAAGTTAGAGAGAGCAGGATTGTTGGCCAATGATTCCTGCCTCTACAGTAGAAACCCTAGGTGTCTACTATGTGCATCACTTTATGGCTTCAGTAAAAATATGCACACCCATAATCCCAGTACTTGGGAGGCTGAGACAGGAGGATTGCAGGTTCAAGGCCAACCTCAGCAATTTACTGAGCCTCTCAGCAACTTAGTGAGACCCTGTTTCAAAATAAAAATAAAATAAAAAGTCTGGGGGTATAGCTCAGATATAGAACACCTCTTGGTTCAACCCCCAGTACCACACACACAAAAAAGAAAACAAACAAACAAATAAAATGTACCTACACACTCAGGATACAAGAGTGATAGGGGACGTCACAGGTATCTGCTGTATATTAGTGGGCTTGAAATGCACCTTATCTCATGTCTTAAGAACAGAGAGAGATTCTTTCTGGACTTGAGACTTAATTAAACTAGTTTGATGAGTCTTGAACCTCAAGTTTTTATTATGTAAAAGGTTTACATTTCAGATGATAAAACAGTGTTGGAATGAGAAAAAATATTAGCGTTTTTTTGTGACAGCCAAGTTTCTTTTGATGGATTTATAGAATAATTAATATTTTCATGTAATAATGGACATATTCCAAAAGGTTTCTGAGGTAGACATAACTTGGCATTTTCTAAGTATGCCTGTCACTATTTATTACCACCTTTTGGGAGCTAATGCATATTACACAATTAATCTCAATCACAAATGTTACATCTGTCCCTTGATGCCAGCATTATAGAGTTTATTGGTGTTCTTGTGATGGTGAAGTCACTTATGCTCCTTATTTGCTTTGTTTATATTAATTGAGTAATTAAAACCATTTGAGGTATTAGCTATTAAGAGGCTCTTTTTATGGACAAGAGATTTGAGGACTTTCCATTTATATGAAATCATATGTTTATTTGGTAACTAAGCACCTAATTCAATATAAACTTCTAATGAGACTTCTAATGAGAAACAGAAGTTTCCAGAACTAGAACTGAGATAAGCACCAGAAACATGGTTGTTCCTGGTGTTTATTTCAGGGCTATTTATTACCATTAGATAAGGAAATCTTTCTAAGAGCACTTCCCCACTTGGTCTATTTGCTATGTTCATTATCTCCAAAAATGTTCCAGAAACTGGACAGACCCTCCCTCCCAACCTCCCATCACTTGTCCAGCTCATGCACACCTCTGTGGAGTGCAAATATGCTCTGTTCTAAACATCACGGGAAAGACAGATGCTGAAACAGAGTTCCACGGCTCCTGGGGGAAGGACTTATGTCAAAAGCTGACAACGGAACCAGGGGGAGCAAGAATGAACTCTGAGCATCTCACAGGTAGTACTGAATGAACAGTTTTGTTCTCCTACCTCCCTTTGGACAGGCTCTGGTCTTTTGATTCTGCATTGGTTTCCTTAGTTTCTTCCTCTGCGTTTTCCTAACACTGGAAAGTACAAGGATGATCTCTCAATGGCAGGTGTCAGTCCCCACCTCTGACTTCAGTTATCAAGGATGTACCACAGTGTGTTTTCATGGTATTCAGACTCTGCAACTTGCAAGTCTTCCTATTATTTACATCATGTGCTGTCTGCCTTGGCTCCCGGTGTCCCAGGGTGACATGACTTCAATCTTACTCCTAAATCCCATGGATCCTGACCCTCTGGTAGAATCTTTGTTGGAATTTGGGATCACCCCTTTCCTGCCTTGAACATCAGGAACTCAATCCCATTGCCCCTTATATCGTTTTAATCAGATCTTTCATGTTACTGTATTTTTCAACTTTTGTACTTGGGTATTTTTTCATATTTTACTAGCTTTATTATTCATTAATCTTTTCTCAGGCCCACTCCCGCCCCCTCCTTCATTCTTACAGTCCTCTATTTAGATGCCACATGTTAATTCATTCTGTGGTACAAAAAGTGGTAACAGTGCTGGTATATAGTTCTCTACGGGATTGTCAGTTTCATCAGACGTAAAACTTTAGAGTATGAATCCACCACACTTCTTCAGTTTTGTTCTTACCCCTCAGAAATCTCCAGTTTCTCTAATTCCATCTTTCCCTTGGTAATATTCTGCCTCAAATTGCAACCAAAAGCTGGAAAGTTGTGGTGTAATATATGATCCTCCACTGGGTCCAAGTCATTTTATGCATGAGTCTATCTTTTATTTTGGTTTATCCTTTCCCCTGAATGCATACCCCAATAATTTTTCTTTTCCATGAGCACCACTAACCATTCCTAATCTCCAGTTAACATTTATGTAGTACTTACTAACCAGCATATATTGTGTTAAGCACCTAATATTTTTCATCTGACTTCATTCTTCAAAAATTAATACAAAGTACTTGATCAATATTTGTTTCCTAAATTTTTCTAGATTGAATAAATCTTCCTTTTACAAAGGAAGAACCTGGGCTTGGAAGATTTTGTTTCTTGCACAAAACCAAATAGTCAGTAGTAATAATAGGTAACTTCTGTTAAGTACTTACTAAGTGCCAGGTGTTATTTCAAGTATTTTATGGAAATTAGTTATTGTTGTGCTATTGTTGTTATTGTGTGTTTGCATGTGTATGTTTCTCTTCTTATCCTATGAAAGTAAAGGCAAAATGTTTTTGTTTTCTTAGAAGAATAAAATTAGGACAAATGGGAAGGAATTTTAAAGGCAGTATGTTCAATAAAAGCAAAGCTGGGTATGAACTACTTCTTATGCTAATGATATTCTCCACATGGAATCCCTTCAAGCAAAGGCTTTGCAGCCATTCTCAGAGTGCTGGGAGGTGAATTCTAGCATATGGAGGAAGCTGAAAAAGTGATACCTGTGTTAACTGTAATTCTAAAGCAACTACGCCAAGGCACCTTGGACAAGAAAAACCTAAGCAAAAGCAGAGAGATTACTGTGCATTTGACTCTCCTTTGTTAGGTAAGAAGGCATGGTAAAGGAAATACTGCTGAGGAAATATTTTAAATGAGTAGAAATTCAGAAACAATGTAAAGACACAATGATTATTTTCACAACTGATTCTTTACTGTGGGAAAAATTGCTGCCATCTAATTGCATACATGGTTCACAGAAACTATTTTTATTTCACCTAGTTTCCTTAAGTATCTTGTATTAGTTCAAATAGAGACCCTGGTCTTATATGTGGTGACTTCCTTAAGCTACACAATCTGATTTTTTTAATGGTATCTGAATTTTTTAAAAGAGTCTTATACTTACTAAAAACTTCCTTGTGATGTTTGGAGCTTATAGTAGTTTCCTGAATCAGAAATTATGATTTTCATGAAAAAGAGTGGATTTTCTGTGCTTGTATTATAATGGGAAACAAAAGTATTATTTCAAATATTTTTTGCATACAGTTTTAAAAGCAGTATGTACCACAGTTCACATTTTCTTTTGGTTAAGCAACACAAAGGATAATTAGATGTAAATCCTTATCGCTTTCTTCCCAAGTTCCTAGAGATAAGTTTTTTTATCCAGGTCATAATTGCAAAGCCTACTCCATCCTGTTTTTAGCACATCTGTTCCCTAAGGCTTTGTTAGAAAACCAATAGGAAAGAATAAAGTCAAAGAACAAAAAGTAGGATATTAAATATTGTGAATAGACAGTATAAGACAAGACCATTAAAAGATCTGGGAATTGTATTATAAACTGAAATTCTAGAATGGAAAAGTAAGTCTAATTTTACATAGCTTTTGGTTACTCATTCCAATGTTTTACAGGTCAAGTCATAGTCTCCCCAGAGAGACACTACAAAGTATGATGGAAAGAATAGGGCTTTGAAGTTGAAGACCATGATATGTTCAAGTTTTGCTGCTACTTCCTACCTGGATTACCTTGAGTGACTTTCTTCACCTCAATCAGACTATTTAACTCATCTGAAAATCAAGGAAAATGGTAATAATAATGACTTCACAGAGTTATAATAATAAATAGAGTAACATGTAAAAAGTGCCTTATATTCATTTGAAAAGCACTTACTGAGAATATATTATGCACCAGTTACCATGGATATGCAGATGAATAAAATAAAGCAGTAGTTTCTAAAATTTAAAGCAAGATACACATAATGTAGCTTTCTACAAAAAACATCTTAACACATCACTGACTAATATGTTTAGTCCTGATATTTAACTCTGGAGCTTCAAAATAATCTCACTATATGAGAAAATCGGAAGTGAGTCAATTTGCAATGAAAAATGAAGTATATGATTTCTAACAACTCTCCACTCCTCACCCTGCACCCTCCATCCATTTTTTTTCTATAACTTTCAGTATGCAAAGTTGCTTCTTGATCTTTCTTCCCCGATGCTAAAATGCAACTGTTTTGCTTCCCCAAATTATAGAGTCAGGATGATGTTTCATTGTTTGTTTAATCTGGAACCAAACTGCACAATGACAGAAAGACAACAAATTAACATTGTTGTGGATGTTAGAGAGCAATAAGATGTTTGCATATCAGCAGAGGAAACATCTCTAGTTTCTATAACAAATATGTGAATCAAGCAATTTAGGAGTTTTGTCTAACAAAACCATTATGACACATCCATTGTGAGCTCGTCCCTGTGTTTCTAGCTAATGCCATTCTATCGATGTTTCTAAATGGCTAAGAAATGACTTCTCAATATATGTGTTGTGGTGAGCCCCAGGAATGAACTATTAGGCATTTTTCATCACTGATCATTTTCACACAGTAATTGGAGATGTCAAACTCACCCTGTGTTTCTCTTTTTAAATTCAGGGAGCTCTGCATGCTGCATCTTTAGCCATTGTATTACCTAGCTATTACCGTAAAGTGAAGTGCTGTGCTGATATGGCCGTAAGTGCCATGGGGGTCCATGAGCAGGTTCCAGAATTTGATGAGACAGAGGAGTGTAATGCTCCTATTTGTTAGGAAAAGTAATTTAACCTGATAGTTTAAAAGTACAAATTTCTATTTCAGACAGAGATGGGTTGGCATTCAGCTCCTATCCCTTGTCTACTATATAAAATTTACCAGTTTATTTAACTTTTTGAGCTGTAATCTCCTAAGTTATATAATGAAATAATGCTAGCACATACATTAAGTAGCTGTAATGAGTATTTAAAAATTTAAAGCATTTAAGGAAATAATAACAATAATATGTATTCATATAGTAATAATATATTATTATTATTATTACTATTATCATCATTATTTTGGTACTGGATATTGAACCCAGGAATATTCTACCTCCAAGCTACACCCCCAGTCCTATATTTTCTTTTAAAATATTTTGCTAAGTTGCTGAGGGCCTTAGTAGGTGGCTGAAACTGGTTTTGAACCTGTGATCCTGTCTCAGCCTCCCAAGTACTAGGATTATAGATGTGTGCCACCATGCTCAGTGTTAGGGAAGTTATTTTTATACCTGATATTTAGCAATCCCTCAATAAGTATGACTTATTGCTGCTCATACCTGTCAAGATTAGATGTGTCCTGGCAGGCTTTGTTACCTAAACCCAACAGGTCTGAGAACAATGGGAATGTGCAGAAACCCAGAAAAACAAAACAAAAATGAAATCCTCTAATGATTGGCATTAGAAGAAAAGGGAGATAAACATTTTTTTAATGTTCACTAAATGACAGAGTTTTACACAAACTATCTCATTGAAATGAATTATACCTTTTAAAGAAGAAATTATTATATAATTTATTTTATAAGTAAGAGTCTAAAGAACTGATGGATTAAGTAATATACCCAAGATGACAGAGCTATTAAGTGGCAGAGCCAGTATCTGATCCCGTGTCTGTCTGATCTCATGTCTTTTTCCCCCCATAACCCAAAATTAAATATTGAGCACACGCAGATAAGCAGGTCTGAAAATGATAAATATCCAAGGCAAATAGCAAAACATTTTAGATCATGACAGTGACTTGATTGGATTTGAGCACAATGATACGTCTCCATTACTCTAGTGAAAGCTACTTCCCATAGGAGGTCCTTGGGAACTTCCTACACAGCAGGGACTAATGCTACTGGATCTCAGTTCCCAGCTAGGAGTATGCAGGTGACCACAGACATCTAGGTTGGGAATCCAGAAGGACAGTGACAGAACACGCCCAAGAAGCAGACTGCCATGACGTTTAAACCATCTAAACCTCCATTAAAGTGATAAGTACCGCGATGGTCAATTGTAGGCGTCAAATTGACTGGCCTAAGGAATGCCCAGATAGATGGTAAAATACAGTTTTGGGGTGTTTCTGTGAGGGTGTTTCAGGAAAAGATCGGCATTTAAATCAATAGAAGATTCACTCTCACCAGGGTGGGCAGACATCATTTAATTCCTAGAGGGCCTGGGTTAAAGGAAAAGCAAACTCTCCCCGTCTCTCTTCTTGAGTGGGAACGTCCACTGGCTCCTGCCCTTGAACAGTGCCACTCCAGGTTCTCAGACCTTCAGCCTCAGAATGAGTTCTGTCATCAGCCCTCCTGGTTGTGAGGCCTTCTGACTCAGACTGTTATGCTACTGCCTTTCTGTTACTCTAGCTTACAGGTAGCAGACTATAGGACGTACTGGCCTTCATAATCACATGATCCAAATTCCCATTACAAATCCCCTTCTATATATCTCCACATAATCTATTGAATCTATTTATTTGAAGAATCCTGGCTCATGTAGGCACTATAATAAATAATTAAATCATAATATTTAATATAGCACTATGTTTACTACATGCCAGGTACTGTAGTTGGTGATATGCTCATACTAATGCTATATTTTTATGAGAATTCTGTAAGACTGATGTTAGTGTTCCAATTTTATAGAATTAAACCGTATCTGTAAAAGGTACTGTATTTCCTCAAGGTCATATGCTTAAATAAAGTTGGGAAATCATATTGTATTAGAAATCTAAAAGGCTGCCTGATGAGGAGGCAATGCATATAAATATTATTTATGGCTGAGAAGTAGTGAAATCTCTGGTAGATGATTTTTTCTTTTAATATACAACAGACTGATGTGAAGAAAGAGTACTGGATACAAGGTAATCTAATAATCTGCCTTTACTTTTGGCTTCGTGTTATAAGGTATTAGTCAATTAAATTAGTTGACCCTCAGTATCTTCAGTTATAAAATATGGGATTAATAATTCCTCTGTTTCTTTGGATAGTTATAATGAAATCATCAACTGGTACTACATAATTTCAAAGATAATATGCAAATGTGATATTATTTTTGCCTATCTCCCTGAAACTACATTTCAGTAAAATGGATTAATATATATATATGAAAATGAAATCCAATTATAATGAAAACTCAGGAATCATTAATGGTACATGTAACTATTCAGGGGGGTATGTAGCAGTTGGAGTATTTATTTGAAAAGGTGATTGTGCTTTCTTTCTCATGATTAATATGATTCAAAAAATTTTAACACATAATTATTAGGAATCTTTTTTTATCATAAGGCAAATAAAGTTCAGTAAGGTCAAGCTACTTGTTTATGGCCATACTATCAGTTAGCAGTGCCACTGGTACTAGTTTTCAGGTTTTATACTTCACAATCTTATGCCTTCTTCCCATACCACGCTACCGTCTTATACAAAAGGAGGGATTTTTAAATCTCCAGGAAGAGATATACAAAAGTTAATTTCTTCTTCAGAGTCGTTATATATTAAAACTCATCTTTCAGTCCAAACCTTCATAAAAGACATGGAAGCTGGGAGTTTTAGTTCTCTGGTGACTTATGCAGAAATTTGTTTTGTTCAATAGATCTTGCTTCTGCATTTGGATATTCTCGCCTAAACCCTGAGATGGATTCCATTCTTGACCTCCGTCCGTTCTTTGATCTCCCCATCATTCCCCTAGGTCCAGGGCCCTCATTTCCTGGTTCTCTGGATGGCAAGCCACTACTTTATTCTCAACATTCCCATTGAGCTCCTGAGTTGAACTTTGGATTTGTTTCCACATGGTAGAGAGAAAAAGACAACAGGGATTTCCCCACCCTATGCCTTGTGAAACTTAAACCACTCCCAAGTCTCTGGAAACAACAGTATTTCACCCACCACCATTTACCTGTACAGATGTGAGCATCTGTTTAAACCTCAAAGTACCAAGTAAAGCTGGTATAAATACCAAAAACTGTGTTGAAAGAGTTCAAATATTTTAGAAGTGTAATTCAAAACCAGAAACTAAGCTAAACAGGCCTCTGTAGGTTGTAATTATTTTTGTTCTCTGGTTGAGGTTGGTTATTGTAGCCTAGGGGAGAGAGGGTTGTTATTTTGAATTAAATTGAAGATTTGTGAAAATATATTCTACCCTTTAACTAGAAAAATGTTTTGATATTTTAGTAGCAAATAACAAATCCATAAGAAGAAGTACATATATATGTGTATACTATATATGTACATATATATGTGTGTGTATATATACATATATATATATATATATATATACACACATACACACACACGTGTGTGTGTGAAAAACACTGTTGTGAGGACATTCTAAAATTATTATAGGACTATAAGTTTAAGAAAAAAAACCTTTACAAGTACAATTTAATGAAACACATTGAAATTGTAGATTTTTTTACTGTTTTGTTTTCTTCTTCCATAGTACATAAAGACAATTATTTATGTCCAATTGAAATCACATCTCACTTGACAACCATAAAATTATAACTTCAACTAAAAGGTAAATAATTTGATATCCACATTTCAAAAATAATGAACGTTGTATATTTTACTGAGCTGACTGGTGGGTCAAATAGATTCTATACAGTGCCTTAAAAAACATAGCTTTCGACTTGATAAATGGCAGTCTCAAAAAAATTTAACAGTCCATCCCTTAACTTCAAATATCAGCTATTCCTCCCTAACTTATTTTTTTATCCTCCGGACTCTGAAGTGCAGTAATTAGAAATAGTAGGTAGTTGGATAAGAATAAAGATGATCAGATAGGCAGGTAGATAAGAAGGAATTCACAAAATGCTACCTCAAAATATGGCTCCTTGGTATGCTGAGCACTTGGAAGGGGGGCACTTGGAAGCAGTGGATTTGGGCAGATGCTTCTTTGGAGCTTCCCTTACCTGTTTGATATTGATTGTCAAAAGGGAGTCCACTGTCATACTCCCCCAGGTTCACACCACACCCAGAAAGACTGTCTTGGGACTATCACCTGTTCCTGCGAGGGCTCATTCATCTTTCTTGCAAATCACTCACTCTCCCTTTGGATGCCTAAATCCCCCCTCCACTCCCTCGTGAAGAGGGAATGTAGACTTGGAGATCCCGTCAAGCTTTGGAATATTCACTTTTCTTTCAGATCATGCCACTGTGTGCATAACAAATGTGTATACTTTTTCTCCTCTTAATCTGGCTGCTGTCAGTTTATTTTATAGACTCAGTTATCAAACTCTCAGAGGATAGAAAAGTTTTCCATCTCCTATAGTAATAAATAGATGGATAGATAGATAGAAGATAGATCTACCAAAGTCGAATTTTTTAAAGAAGTTCTCTCTCCAAAATAGAGTGCTTGATTTGCTGGTCCTACAGCACTGACTTGGAAGACTTAGTGAAGGAAAGTTTCTATATGATGGTTAAAATAGAAAATATTCATGAAAGAACCACATATATCAGAAAGAGAAAAAAATGAAAATTATTATTAAATGCAGTCTCTACATATTATTAAAATAATGGTTACCACACATACAGTGCTTCCTTTGAATATGACTGAAGTTATCTCGTCTGCCTGCTTAATCACAATCTGACAGCGTTGTTAATCATGCACATTTTATAGATCTGCTAAATGAAGTCTAGAGAACTTAAGTGCTTTGTCCAATGTCACACAGGAAGAGCTCACGATTGGCAGTATTCTGAAGCATGTTTCACTGTCTCTAAGGCCTGGCAGCCCTTTCTACTGAGTTGCATGATGGGAAATTCAGATGGGAGCCAAATCTTGGAGAGTACAAAGGTAGGGGTAAAAAAGTAAATGTAAGAGCAAAATAAATGAATAGATATATGATAGATGATAGATAGATAGATGATAGATGATATATAGATAGATGATAGATGATAGAAGATAGATAAATGATAGATGATAGATACATAGATAGATGATCGATGATAGATGATAGATGATAGATAAATTGAGACTTAGTGAAAGCAATTTGGAATGGTGGAAAGCAGGGTAGATGGTCTAAGATCATCTATTAAGTCAAGATTTGAGCCTGTATTTTAAAGACAGATGGAAATACATCTACTTGATTAAAAGTTCAGTGCTGGCTGGATAATAATTACAAGAAAAAACACAATCTTGCTATATATTCATTGAGTAGTTGAACAGCAGGAAGAAAAGATGGCTTTTATTTCAAGGGAAGTTCTTCTCACTGAGTAATATGACAAAAGAATACATATAAAGGTATTGATCATATGTTTTGGTTAAAAATAGCTACTGTAGTAATAGTCTTCCCCCCAAATACAACTAAATTAATCACATCGTCTGTGTTTTGCTATTATTTCGTCCTTTCTCCATATCTCAAAAACATTGAAAGTCATTTCTAAACTGGATTTTAAATAAACTTCCTGCACAGCAGCATTTAAAATTCTCCATTTCTCGTCAGCATTCATTTTTATTTCTTGCCTTCAGATCAGCTTTCTAAATTTCCAATTACCAGTTAGTTTTTCAACTCAAAAAATTAAAATTAGTCCTGAGGCTCTTCTTCATATTACAGTTAATTTACAATGTTCTCCAAGATAGTTCCTGAACACATATTTTATTTAGCTTCTTCCCATTTCCTACTAGTGTTGTCATGTTACCCAGCTAAAGTTGCTAGCAGGATTTCTAATTTTCAAGAAATACCATTCTGTGTTCTGATTGTCTCTGATCTTTTAGCAATTACTATGATTCTCAGCTTTTATCAAGGAAAATGGTCTTTGAATTTGACATGTCTTAGGCCTGGCAGTGTCAGAGTTATTATACTTCATGCTCTATTACCTATCTTGT
Organism: Glis glis; assembly: GCA_004027185.1. Taxonomy (NCBI): domain Eukaryota; kingdom Metazoa; phylum Chordata; class Mammalia; order Rodentia; family Gliridae; genus Glis; species Glis glis. The sequence goes on from PVJS01001283.1 coordinate 59,629, forward strand.
GATCATTTATATTTCTTTGTAGTGTTCATATCAATTAAACTTATTTTAAATTATGTCTTATAATGTGTGATTTATTTGGTAATGCCACATTTCTTTTCTCTTTTAACTTAAATTTTAAAATTCTTATTAACTGCCCATTATATAGAAGGAATAGCTTAAAGCCCCACCCAAATTCTATGGCTTTCTCAATCTCTCCTGCCCACACTGATCTTACCCTTATCAATTCCAACAGATTATAGTCACGTAAAAACATAGTCTCTAAGATTTTTTTTATATATAATGATTCATAAGTACAGCTATGACCATGCTGGGGGACTCTGGCATTGGTAAAATTAAAATGCTATACTTTTATCAGAAACATAAAATGTATGTTTTGGCTACTTAGTACTGTAAATGGTTGTCAACTATGAAATATGTATATTTCCAAGAAGTATAGAATGGTTTCTGATTTATTTAGAAATTGAATTGGAAACAAAGAGCTAAGCCATGGAATATATTTCATAGTTAAAATAAGAATCCTGCTTTCTAGGTAGTTTTTTTTTTTTTGGAGTTTGTAACCACATTTGTCTAAACTATCATAACCTACATCCTCAGTACACTGCACAAATTGACTAATAGCAAGCAAACTACCGACCTTACCTCATCCCAAAGATTTGGCCCTCATCTTAAAAGCAGCAATAAATCCTCACGTTTCCCCACACTGCTCATCACCAGTTTGCTGAGTCAGCATTCTGGGCCATGCCCACTATATTTCCAGAAATAATGCATTTCCAAAGCAATGTTCCCAGATATGCTGAATCAGCATGTTGAAGGACAGGCAAGACAAAGAGATGCCTTTAAATGTTGTGTCTGAGCCAGGGTTTATCGGTTGAAATGACATTTAATATGTAAACAAAAGCATAGGGGTCACGAGAATCTTTAAACCTACTACTGGTCACATACATGTAGGTTCCTGTGGTTTATTCATTTGATTACAGAACTTGTTCCTTTCTGACTACGAAGGAGAGAAAACCCTGAAGTTGTCGTCATAAATTTCTAAAGCTTAAAATTAGAGTGATTATAAGATTTGTCTATGATATTTTAAGTTACTTAAATCAACAGGACTCTGTGCTGCTATCCTATTATTAAAATACATAGTTTGATTGAGCAAGCCCACTTGAGAAATACAATGGATATTGGTTCATAAGGCATTCACTTATTTGAACTCTAAGAGCTGGTGGTCCAATCTATGTTTATCTAGAATTATGGTTATGAATAAAATAATCCCTAAGTGGTGGTAGGTAACAACTTTGGAATTATCTGTGATATGTACCTATTCCAGGTTACTCTCACTATAAAAAAGCAAACTGATAAGGCATTATCAGCAAATGTCCATCTCATAGTGGTTCAATCCCCAATCTCAACATAAATCACAAAAATATACTCAATAATCCATAAATAGCCCAAGCCTAAATATGTTGTATCCATTACAAAACTTTTAAAAATTTTCCAATCTTTATATTTGAAGATCTTCAAGAATCTACAAATCAAAACACTACATGTATAATTTTGATGATTGTCCCATTCAATAAAATAATTTCATTTAGGAATAAATAAAGTGATATAGATTAAATGAGATATATGAATGCTGTTTCATATTAGCTCTGATTGCTGCTCCGGTAGGCTCATTCAAAAACTAAAAAACTTGTTCCAATATTCCAACTTTACATAATTCCATCTTCAAAAAACAATTTGTACGTATAATAGAATTTTATAGTAATTCACAAAGAGATGGAGGGATAATATAAATCCTATGAATGCTAAGGGTCTGTTAAGTCACATGAACACTTTCCTTTGCTGACACAAATTCCCTATTTTTTTTCCAAATTGCTCTAGCTCCCTGATTCCTCTTGGCTCCACATCCAAGTTCCTTATATTCATACTGAGTCTCTTTGCCTGTATCTCAGCTAGTTTCGTAACATGGATGAAAAGAAAGCCTTTCTTCAGGAAAGTTTTTATAATTATCCTTGTATATTGTTATAGTTGGATATAAAATGTCTCCTGAACCTCATGATCTGGGGGCACCCATGCTAAAAGGTGGTCCCTGAGGGCATATCTACATCTGGTTCTGACCCACTCCCTGATCTTTTTCTCCCCCTCTGTTCCCCACCATGATGCTCTAAGGCTTTCCAGCCCTGGCTCCTGCTTGAAGCTGGCATAAAGTGGAAATCTCTAGAACTGTAAGCAAATAAATCTTCCCTCATCTATGTTGTGGTCATCAGGTATTGGGGTCACAGTTGTGAGAATGCTAACTGAAACCTACATGAAATTATAATTTATTAGAGCACCCACATTCTATTAAAACCTCATATTATTTGGTGCAGTTGTGTCCTTTCCATTTAAATCTCTTTTAAGTAAAGAGGATAGACTGAAACTTTTATAAATACTTGGGGAAGGTATACATTGATGTAGCCATTTTCAAGAACTATTTGGCAATACTTAACCAAAGTTAAACATATACCAACCCTATGACCTTGCAATTGATAGTTAATTGTATATCCAAGATAAATAAGTGTGTGTATCAGCAAAAGACATGCACAAGTATGTTCATGTTTATTAATACTATCCACAAAGTTAAAACAACCTAAATATTCACCTATATATTCTTATTGTGGAGTACTGCAAAGTAACAAAAAGAAAAAAATTACTCATGCATGCATCCACATGGATGAATTTGAATTAAAAAATCTAATGCAAAATAATATATAGTGAGATTACATGTATATAAATTTTGAGAGTAGGTAAAACTTATAGTGATGGAAGTAAGAAGTTATCTTGATGTATAGACTGGTAAAGAGCATGAGGAAAATTTTTGGGGTAATGTATATGATTTACCTCTGGATGTTGAAGGTGGCTATGTGAATATATACCTATGTGAAAATTAATTCAACTGTACATTTAATATTTGTGGACTTGTTGCATTGTGGTAAATCACAATTCTAGAAAATAAATGTTAACAAAAAAATCCAATTTACAGTAAATTTTTCTCCTCTCTGAGAGTTTGTCATAGCAAACTACCATGTTGCTTAGCCTGGAAACATTACTAATTTGAAAGATAATAAGCATGATTCCAAATTAACATTTGTATTTGGTATGAGGTAGGGATCAAGGTCGATCAGATTAGCTGAGGGCTGTCTTCTGGCTGCTCTGCCAGTAGCTGGGGAGTCTTTCAGTGTTGAAGTGGGATCTAAGCAGTATAGCTCGGCATACACTATAACAGGAGAAAAACAACATAATTTTCCAGAGAGTAGCCTGAAAATAAAAGCTTTACACAATGAAACATAGAATAAATTTAATCCAAAAAGTAAAACAATATGAGTCAATAAATAGTATTTTAAAAAGTTCAAATATGACTTCAATTTTCCTTTTCATTTACAATAATACAATTTCCACTGGCTATAGGTCTTACCTTATTTATCAATATATACATTTCTGATAATTTTTAACAACTTAGCCATCAATGTGTAAAATCTGCATTAACAGAAGAAACATTAGTAGTTGAATCTAGAAAATTCGATTTGTAAATTCAGTTTCTGCAAAACTTCCTATTAGAATTTTCTTCCCCTTTCTGATCTTTGTGTTTTCACTCTTCAAAATAAAAACTATTCTCTTGAAGTGCCATCCATAAAAATACATCAAATGGTCATGTAAAATATTTTCAGTTTGTCAGAAAAAGTATCTAAGATTTCTGAAATAATAACTTTTATTACAAACATCCCAAAGTAATGACTATAGAATTCTTTTTAATAGTGCAGCTCTTATGCCCAATCTTAAGAAAACTTGACATTTACAACCCTAGATACAAAAAATATCAAACCATTAAATTGGTTTGATATTAGAGATCAGAATAATCTCTAGAAATCTCATGGAAAGGACTTTAAAAGATACATGGATATAATTTTGTACTTCTAAGATTTAAGACCACAATATCCTATGGAATCTAGAATACACAAATAAAATATACATGAACTGGTGCCCACTGAAAAAACACCAAAAGTTTGAGAACTGCAAAACAGACCAGGCAAAAACCACCATTCCCCTTTGCACATTTCTGTGTTGCCTTGATTTTTCCCCATGGAAGGGCAGGTAGTGTTTGAATGTGAAATTCCTAACTCAAAAATAATCAAACCTTGTAAAATTAGAAAAAGTAACATGTCACATTTACAGTGAGTTCCTTCCTAACCACACTATATAAAATAGTAAACTTTCTTCTCTCGATGTCCCTCTCACCTGGAATGCCTCAGAATATTTTATTTTTGTCCACGTTGCTTGCTTATTTTATCAAACATTTATTTGTTTAATTTTTCTAGCTCCTTCCAGGAGGATATAAGCTACTTGGGCAGGTTTATTTTTTCCCTAAATTTGGATTTTATTGATTTGTATTTTATTATCTCAAACATAAGTGCATAAGATAACTTTTTATTTGAAAGACTATATGGATGTATTTTGCAACCTCAGCACTGTCAACATCTGAGGCTGGATGATTCTTTGTTTTGAGGAACTGTCACATGCTTTGTAGGATGTGGAGACAAATCTATATTGTCTATCCATTAGACACCAGCAGCACCTTCCCGCCAGTGGTGACAAGCAAGTGTGTTTCCAGACACAGCCAATGCCCTCTAGGAAGCAAAATCACCCTGGTTGACAAACACTCCTGTAGGGGATTTAGTAAGAACATTCGGCTGATAATAATTAAGAAAGTTTTGTACACCTAAATTCTGAAAAACTTAAGGGAAAAAAAGGGGCTTGGAAGATAGAAATCACAAAGAGATCCAAATTGGAATGTGGCTTGGATCAGCAGGCAGGTGAGCTTGCCAATTCTTGGCTCCAGATTAAGCACACTTACCCACCCTGACACAAGCAGTCTTGGCAAGCACAGGCCTCCAACCTCAGCAGCCAACCTGCCCTCTGCTGACCACTACATGGATTGTTACACAGCCCTGAGATAACTGTGAACTCACCTTGTCAATCAGGCTGGCAGATCCAAAGAGGCATCCAGAAAGGCAGATTCACACAGGCTCAATTGCTTTGGTCTCAGGAAAGAATAAGGAATGGGAGAAGCGGAGGGTCCATCCTATATGCTAGAAAGGCAGCCTCTTTATGCCTACAGTTCCCGTCTCTACCCTTTTCTAACTTGTACTGTGTTGAAACAACTTGACCGCTATGAAATGCATCAACTGAGTTTCTCAGCCCTCTATATTTCAGTTGATTTTATACAGAGGGAGCCGCCATCAGAAAGTAGGAAGACACAAAAAAATGATGATGGTATTTATTCTTTCAGCTGCTTCTCAGCTGGCGTCCATTCCTCTGAATAGGGTCACAGCTCCTGCTGGGCAGCCTGTTCATATCCTGCAGCTGTAAGTCACCCTGGGTTTTTTTTGACAAAGCTTCTGCAACTAGGCCTCAAGACCTGGAGGTTGTATATGTTTCTTACTGCCCTGAGCCCTCAGGTGCCCACCACTCTTGTTGGTTTCACTTAACCATGCAAGTCCTTTAAAATCTGTTGAGTTCTACCCAACTCCTTTTATACTTTTTTACTTAGAAAGAATTTCAAGATTATAGAAAAATTTCAATATTGGTACAAATCTTATATCCCTTTATCAAGTGAATAAATTTAACTTGTGATATTTGTTTTATCATTTTTATCTCTCCTCATATTTGTGTGAATAAATAATTATGAAATCAATTTATATAAATCATTTCTCTGCAATATGTTAATGTCTTTCCTTATAACAAATAGAATCTTTTATAAAATTATAGTACAGTTACTGAGAAAATTTGGTATCGTTATTAAATTCAGAAGATTCACATTGATCTATAGTTCATATTAATATTTTATTTTTCAAGTCTTCCAACAATGTCTTTAATAGTATTTCTTTTACTCTAGTGAGGCAGGGCAGGAGACCTGGGAACAGGAAGTAAAAAGGCCATCTGCATGCCTTCTGTGAGGTTGGGGGAGATAAACAGGGAAGTGAGAGACTGATGGGCACCAAGAAATCAGGGCCCTGACCAGCCCAAAAGATAATCATTCAAATTAAAGATCAAAATTGTGCAACTTTTTCTTCTGGTGCTTCTGCCATGTGTTCTTATAGGCTCAGATCAGGCAGTTTCATCCCACACGGCTTATAGTTAGACTTAGTCTATGCTGTGCCTCTTAAAAAATAAGAGCTTAGCAAGGCACCGTGACTGGAGTACCCATGTGTGTAAGAGGGAAAACAGCAAATAAACAGAGGAGAATACCAAAAAAGGTGACACTGTTTGCTGCCATCACAGCCGGAGGCGCAGTCACACCCACTGAAGTAGCGGCAGCTGGCATTAAGATTTGTTCTGGCTAAAAGCTCCAGAGTGACGCTGGAATTACATAATTCCACAGCATTGGGAGCACCAGACCACCCGTATGTGGAGGGCAAGCCATTGCCCCTCCTGCAGATGCACTGATACCACAGCAGCAAGGGGAGCAGTAAGGATAAAGGTCCGACTCACACTAAGCACACACACAGGAATTCAACCTGGTGGTTCACAGTCCCATGAGAAAAACAAGCTACAGATGCAGCTGTGCAAAGGGGTCAGATTGCCTGCAGGTCACTATCAGGGACCCCAGCTCTGGCCCTGGCTGCAGTCAGAAAGACACTTCTAATAGCTAATTTTGCATAAGAATGCAAACCTGCTGCAGCATCAGGTTTCCTAATCTCAGCAAGCTTAGAGACCTTTTCAGAACAGAGCTGCTTGGCTCACCTGGACTCTAAAAATTTGGGATAGCTACCATTGGCCAGTTTCTGGCCATGGGGGGAGTTAAACCTTCTACCTACATGATGTGGCAGGGAAGTGAACAAGGAAAAGCTCTCCACCACCCCAAATTTAATATACATGAGAAGGGAGGTGTCTGCTTTAAAGCCACCCCTCTGTATCCACCTACATGCTGGCTATGGGAGGGGTGAACTACCCCTTCCATGACGTGACTGATAATATCTCACATCTAGGCCTCTGCTGCTACTGGTTAAACTCACAAAGAACTTTTGCTCTGGGTAGATAATGTTTAAATGATTCTTTAAACCGGGCATGGTGGCACACGCTTGTAATCCCAGTACTTGGGAGGCTGAGACAGGAGGGTCGCAGGTTTACGGCCAGCCTCAGCTACATAGTGAGGCCCTCCACAACTTAGCGAGACCCTATTTCTTCTTCTTTTTTTTTTTTTTTTTGCAGTACTGGGGATTGAACCAAGGGGCATTCTACCTCCGAGCTACACCCCCAGCCCTAATTTTTTATTCTTTAGTTTGAAACAGGGTCTCACTAAGTTGTGGAGGGCCTCATTAAGTAGCTGAGGCTGGCCGCAGACCTGGATCCTCCTGTCTCAGCCTCCCAAGTACTAGGATTACAAGCATGCGCCACCACGCCTGGCTTACCCTATTTCAATATAAAGAATAAAAAATAGAGCTGAGGGTTCAATGTAAATGTCTCTGGGTTCAATCCTCAGTTCTGAAAAAAAAAAGTTTCTTTAAAAGCCTGCAAGATAATTCTATTTTCTAATGTGGTTGTTCTCTTACATTCTAAAAGCCAATTCTAGGATTCTAAAGTTCCGTATTCTAACCCCTCTCTGACAAGAAGACAAAAACAACAGTCTTCTTATGCACGCACCTATACAAATTTATAGCAGAATACAGATTTTTATTATAGTAACTATGACCATTTCAGTTTTTAAGCTCATGGATTTTTAAACATTCACCTAGATTTGCATACATATATTTTTTGTTCTGATTTTTTTTTTTTTTTGGTTTTGTCTAACTAGAGGCTTTCTGGGTCTCTCTCTTTTTGTTTATTTCTCTGCTGTCTTTACTAAACAGCTATTCAAGGGTTAATTCTGTTTGATATTCTAAGAAAGGGGATAAACAGTGGTGGTGATTGGTGTGTTTGCCTGCCATGGGAGACTAAGTGGCTACCCGAATCAGTTTGATTCAGAGTCACCCATGACTAGCAGGCTGACCATGGCCACTGCACAGGTTTTCCCCATGTCTGTGTCATACAATAAAATCTGCGACAGGATATGTTTTGGTTTCTAGAAGCTCTAAATCTAGCTTCAATCCAGGCAATAAATATCTGTAACTTTCTTGTCTCCTACCTGTTGATGTTTGTTGCTATGTGTGTAATGTGTCTGTATATTGTCTACATGGTACCACAAACTGGCATATTAATAAATGAGTGCCCATAAAATTAAAAAAAAATAAAACCTCTGAGTTCACATGACTTAAATGAATCTAATAACTGAGTAAATTAAGATTTGTTTATGATATTAAAGTAAAGATGCCCTTAAAATTACTAACAGATGCTTTTTTTCCCTAGGTAGTCAATCAAGATTTTGTTTACTTCTGTAGGGTATTTTCAAATACAATATTCATTGCTTTTAATATTTTTCTGTGGCAGAAAAAATGTTTAAGATACTAATCACACTTATCTGATGTTTTGATTTTTCAGAGATAATCTATAATTTAATTATTAAATTAAATTGGGTAAATACACAATGTAATTAATGCTTTAAATGCTCTTGGCTTCTTAGGATCTAAAGTAGCATTTGAGTCTGTTCAATGGGCTTCTAAATTGATGGCATATAGGAAAACAATATTGTAGAATGGCTTTGTTTTGGGACCATTGCTAAAAGACAACAAAGGTTGCTGGATATCAGGGTTCAGGTCAATGTGTAATTTTGTACAAATTGCTTTGATGGAAACAACTATCTATTCTTTTAGCTGAGCACCCTAAAAATTTAGAGACAATGATCAGACCAATAAAACACTCCTTAACAATCTTTAGCTGATAGAGTTGCATAGAGAATATCAAACCCTCTAAAAAGAGAGGACAAATTTTATTGGTCCAGATGCTAAACATTCCAAGTTCCATTCCCTTACTGGCCATCATCCTAGTAAAAACTAAACACAGACTATGGACACTTCTCTTTGACAACAAAGGGAAATCATAGACAGGTAGCAATTTGTGCTACAATTACCACAGCGCAATCAGGCCCATCGTCAGAGATGGGTGCTGGTCTCACATCTCGCTGACACCCTACCACAGATGCATCACATATATATCTGGCAGTCATGACTAGGTGCCAGCTCTATGTCACAATGGTAAGCATGGATAAATTCAGTAAATGCACCCCGCTTATGGCCATGCATAAATGGCTAACCCCAGGTTTGCTAACCCAGGGGATGCCCTGGGACTAATCTGACAGAGGGAGAGATTATTACAGGATGTTTAATTTCTCCTCTATCTCTCAGATGGGAAATGGCCCATCTGCCAAGCCTGCCAGCACCCCATTAAAAGAGAAATGCCTAGTCTTTTTCTGTGCCTGAATTTGGTAGTATAGATCAAGAGACAGAATGGATAACCAACAGAGGGGAATGCAAACAATGACACTATCTTAGAGCTGGACTTATTTTGCAGGAGAAAAGTAAAGCATCTAACGTTTGTGTTAAGAAAAATCCAAAGCTATACCAGCAAGGTAAATCAGAGGTGGCCATTCTGGACACACTGACAGATAAATATTTGTCATACCACCCGAGCCCAAAAGGACAAAATAAAATGCAACAACTAAAAGGAGATATTTGCAGGCATGAGGGGGAATAGAAAAAGTTAAAAGAAAGAGGGAAATGCTTTTAGGTGGAAAAGGATAGTGTATGGCAAGAATTTTTTTTCAAAATGACTTAGTTATCCCATAGGGAAAAAGAAAGAGAACAAAAATCAGAGGGTAAGCAAGTCACAAAGGGTTTGAGGAAGTTACAAGTGATTTGTAAAGAATAAGATATAAAAAAGAAAGTTTGAATGTGTAATAAGGTTACAATAAAGAGGAATTATTTAAAGGGTTTTCTAAGTGTCACACTAAATGCATTGATTATATGTTTAAAATAATTCGATTTTCTTAAGATATTAATCTGCTTCTGGTAAAATTTTACAAAAACAAGCCTAGAGAGCAAAAATTTCACATTTTTAACATAATTTCCTGTTTTTCCTACTGTGTATTGACAATAATATTTTAGATATGTGTATTTTAAAATGTATAGGACTTCTAAAATACAAAATGTAAGAAAACACTTTACTAGGCTAATAGCATCTAAACAAAACAGAATAGTGATAGCCTTTAGAGGTTTATATTTATATGTTCCTAATTGCATTACAACCATCTTCTTTATGTAAAGATACAAATAGGATTTGTTTTGATTCTGATAATTCTGTCTTGTATTTTTCTTATAAAACTGTATAACTGTTGCTTGTTAATGTTTAACAGAATTACAACATCCAAACAGTGTTTTGAGATAATAGCCTCACCTGCAAGACAGCTTAAAAGGAATGGTGAAACTGACCTTCTGGGTATTCAACAAATGAGACTAGAAAACAATCATGAGATAAAATGGCTAAGGAGAAACAGCTAATCTTTTGGCCTTAGTCCTCCAAGGTCAACTAGGACCCAGGGAAGGACTTCCCTAAAGCCCCTGAAACTCGGGAGTCATTTGACCTCCCCAAACAGAAAGATAATCAAACCCCCTGAGACTGGGAGCCACTAGTACATACTCTGCAAAAAGGAGGGTCATCAGAGAGGAAAATGCTCTCTATGCTTCAAAAGAGCCAAATGGTCAGCAAGACCGTGACCTGTCCTGGCAGATGGCACAACTGGTAGAGGTAAAGCCTCAACAAGTCCCTAAGAATAACCTGGGGAGCCTTGATTGACCTTAACAGCAAAATAGTGTTAATAAAACTTATGTTTGCCCAAAATAGGGCTACCTGCTTGGTCTTGAATACCCAGCAGAACAATATAACCAGAGGCAAATGTGCTATTTCTGGGGTGACAAAAATAGGGTATATTGAAGCTATTTATATAGTACTTCTACCTTTAAAATCACAGAAAAAATAAGATATGAAGCCAATGTCCAAAACCACCCTCCAGTTAAGTCTTTAGAAGATGCTGTAAAGTTAAGCCTGTTGTTATTGAGGTTTTACAGGTTCAGGAGGATCAGACACTAAAAAAAAAATGGATATTCCTATTTTTAAAAACTACTGGAGGATCTAAATCCTGTTCAAAATCCTACAGATAAAAAAATCTGTTTAAGCTAAGTTAAAAACAACATGCTTGGTTTTTTTCAGACTTTCTACCACAAAAGCTTTTCACAATATTATATAAAATGACTCCTGGTCTATTGCAAATGGGTTGGCTAGCTGGCCTCCTATTTAAAATGCTAACAGGTGGATGGCCCAAGGTAAAGGTCATCCTTTAAAAAAACCCATATGGCAAGATATCTGGTTTATTTTATAATGTACAAACATGTCAGTTCTTTACGTAGATGCTCACCTAACCACCATAAATGACTTTGAGCCAAGATTACCAGACTCCTTCAGCCCTCCAGCTACAGATAAAGAATTCCTTCTTCCTGGTCCTTCTTCCAGGTCATCCACCCTGAGGCCCTAAACTACAATATTCCAACAGTGCCCCCTACCAGCTTGAAGCAGTTAGAGTGGTCATCACACCATTTCCCTAACAGCTGTTAGAGTTACTTCATCAGAGGGGGAACATGAGGCAGGGTAGAAAACCTGGGAACAGGAAAGAAAAAGACCATCTGCATGCCTTCTGTGAGGTTGGGAGAGGTAAACAGGAAAGTGAGAGACTGGTGGCCACCAGAAAATTAGAGCTCTGACCCTTCAACAAGATAATCATTCAAATTAAGGATCAAAATTGTACAAAAGTCATTGGTTCCCCAAAACTTAATTTGGACCAATTATAAAAGAAGAGATAGAAAACCTCAGGAAGGTTTAAAAGCCCACTCCCTGAGAGCTTCATGGTCACTCTCTTTCCAGGACCCTCCCGTTGTGTGGAGGGGAGCTGCTTTGTCTTCTATCTTTCCCTGACTTAAAATAAACTTTCATATTTCTATACCCTTCACTAGCCCTTGGACTTCATTCATCACAATCCACTGGATAAGAACCCTAAAAGAGGAAACAACCCCATTTCACTACTGCAGGCTCTGGTCTGGAATCATCCATTGGATTTAGCTGTCATGTCCCAAACCCCACTTTAAACTATGCTGTTTCTTGATGGTGCCGTGACTAATATAATCCAGGGTAAAACACAAAAATTGATGAATGAATACTCCCAGTAATCCTTACTGTAATTATGAATATAGAAGTTATTAATATTTTCCTTTGAGCTGCATACTAATTGCTATTGAAAAGAGTAGCCCCATTAATTCCATATACATTAACTCTTTCTGATTGATACAGAACCATGAATGTCATATATGCTGTGCTAAGAATTAAAGTTAGGAAGAGGAAGACATCAAAAAAATAGCAAAAGAACAAAATGAAGAAAAAAGGAAAATCCCTCGGTCATAGGAGTTACAAGTTTAGCAGACATAATAGGTTTTATTTTCTTTCTTCTCTTAGAAAATGAAAGGATGAATAAAACTAAGACTTATAAACTCAAGATATCTTGTTGGAGATTACTGACAAATACCTGGACAGAAATCTGCAATTCATAAAGCTTGCTGGTGACACACATCAAAAGTCAATCATGGAAAATAAAAGTCAATTATGAATCATTTCTAGTAAGCCCAGCTGTCTTCTCAGAATATTTCATAACAATAAACTAAACAGTCATTACCAATTGATCAAATCAGATATCTACCATGAAACAAGTTTATTTCTGTATTTTCTTGGGAGAAGTAACATGTTTTGAAAATAATTTGAATGACCTTAGATATTAATGAAGGAAAGGACATCAGCCTGTAGCCAATGCAAAAAAGAGTTGGAAGTGTGAAAAAAAAGCAAATGAAAAACACAGGAGTGAAGCCTTTATGCTCAAATACCAGATGTTTCCAGTATCTTGCCTCTTATTTTTAGGGGCACAGTTTATCAGCGGCACAACCCAAACAACTGTTAATCAGAAGACTTTGTGCTCTGGCTCTGAAGTGGGATCCTTAGTTTGAAAAGAACTCGATAATGACCCAGGCTGAGTCACCAGACTTAGCTACAGAAGAGATAAAAGAGAGCCAGAGAGAGTTTGCAAAAGACCAAGTCATGGGAGAGATGTGAATAAAACAAGCAGTAAGAGCATAAACAGAACTCTAAACCTTCAGCTGAACTGGCAGAGGGACTAAGCAGAAGCAAATCATCCCTCTTGGTAATATTTGAGCCACTGTGAAGAATTGGTATTACCATAAACTACCAGTGAGCTTAATCTGAAAACAAATAAGGTTTGTTGTCTGTTAGTTTTGTTGGTATTGTTTTTACATCTCTCACCAGATCTAAGGCTGTTTAACATTCCAGAGCCAATGAATACAGGCAACCACGAAGAGGTCTTGGGTTTCCCTAAGATGTGCCATCTATCCCATCAAGGCTAATATGAGTGAACAGAAGGAGGACATTATTACAGGGTTTGCCTCAGGACACTGAAATGGAAATCACATTTCACTACTGTGATTGCATTCACAACACAAAAACAAATGAAAAGAATATGACAGGGTGCACGTGGAGCGGTCTTGCTACATGTAACATTCTTTTCCTCAAGGCAAATCTGACAAAGCCGGGCAAATTTCTCATTTCCCAGTTGGAAAGTACACAGAAAAAAAATTTATATTCATGTTAAAAACACTGAAGAAATTAGGGATGGAAGACACTTACTTCAACATTACACAGTCAATATACTATAAACCTAAAGCCAACATCATACTGAATGGGGAAAACTGAAAATATTTCCTCTAAAATCAGGAACAAGACAAGGATGCCCACTATCAACTCTGCTATTCAATATATTACTTGAAACTTGAACTGGAGCAATAAGGCAAGAGAAGGAAATTAAAGGAATGCAAGTAGGGAAAGAAGAATAAAAATTATCTCTGACTGCAGATGACATAATCCTATACTTAGAAGATCCAAAGAATAAATTTCACCAGAAGACTTCTAGAGCTGATAAAAAATTTTAGAAAAGTAGTCAGAAAAAAAATCAACTTGTAAAAATCAATAGCATTTCTATACACCAACCATAAATTCACTGAAAAAGAAATCATGAAAATAATTCCATTTGTGCCAGGTGTGGTGGCGCACACTTGTAATCTCAGTACTTGGGAGGCTGAGACAGGAGGATTGCAGGTTCATGACCAGCCTCCGCAACTTAGTGAGACCCTGTTTCAAAATAAAGAATAAAAAATAGGGCTGGGGGTGTAGCCCAGAAGCAGAATGCCCCTAGGTTCAATCCCCAGTTCTGAAAAAATAATTCAAAATAATTCCATTTACAATAGCCTAAAAAATTACTTAGGAATAAATGTAACCAAGGAGGTAAAAGACTCTACAGTAAAAATTATTGAACACTGAAGAAAGAAATTGAAGAAAACCTTAGAAGATGGAAAGACTTCCCATGTTCCTGGATAGGCAGAATAAATATTGTCAAAATGGTCATGCTACAAAAAGCAATTTACAGATTCAATGCAACCTCTCTGTTAACTCCTTAATATGATAAAACCAGTTTTTTCTCAATCTTACACTTTGGGTGTAAGAACTTGATTTGAATTCTGCCAAGGGAGCATTCTGGATGCCCCTCATCCTTCCTAAGATTGGCACTGTGAGAAATTGTGAAAATTGTCAGAAAAATAATGCTTTTTAAATACTTTTATTGGTTCATTGTAGTCTTTTAACTTTCTCTTCTTTCCTTTATTTTTGTTTACTTCTCTTCTTCCTTCTTTGTGAAATTTTATTGGATACATAATTTTCAAACAGAAGGAGGATTTAACAACTATTTCCTCAGGTTTTAGTTCATGAATTTTCTGTTCAGTTTTACGTATATGTGTGCATCATAGGAATATGTGGCTTGTTTCATGGAGAAAAGGTTTTGGTTTCTGTGTTTTCTGAACTGTTAGTATTTATTTTGTTTTTGTTTTTGTTTTTGTGATACTGGGGATTGAACCCAGGGGCATTCTGCCTCTGGGCTACACCCCCAGTCCTATTTTTTATTCTTTATTTTGAAACAGGGTCTCACTAAGTTGTGGAGGGCCTCACTAAGTAGCTGAGGCTGGCTGACAACCTGTGATCCTCCAGTCTCAGCCTCCCAAGTACTGGGATTACAAGCGTGTGCCACCACGCCGGGTATGTTTATTCTTTTTAAACATTTAAACATTTTTTCCAATTATTTTTATATTTTAAGATATAGCCCATTTATAGAGTCATGCAACTCATTAGATACACAAGTATAAGAAATCCAGAAATTGGTATCATTTTTTATAATTTTATTAGTGCATTATAGTCTTACATCATAATGTATTTCAGAGTGATAGTGTACATCCATGTACACAGCTCTTGGTGAGCTTACCTCCAGCCACCTCCCCCACTGCCTCCCTTCCCCATACATAATATAGAAATGTGATGAGTTAAGTAAATCAATCAATCAGTAATGGTATATTAATCTCCTATTAACTTCAAGGCATTATATTAGATATGCTGGATATAAAATTTTTAAAAATATCCTTTCTCACTATCTCATGAAATTTATAAGTTGAGGACCGTTGCCCATTTTTCTTTAATATTGTGTATTCCAGATTAATTTAGTGACTATACATGAAAATACATATGCATTTTGGTAAAAGGAAATCACTATCAAAGTCAAGTAATTGCTTTATGAGTTGCAGTGGCCCTGTTTGGAATCATAGTGCCTATTATATATCATTTATTCCCATGTAATATATCAGCAATGTTATTAGGTACTACCAAGTGTCTCCTATCTTTGAATGTTGGCTATGCTTTACCAATAAGGCAATTCAATGAACAAGAATAGAACACTATTTAACAATAAAAGGGTCTGTTCTATCAAAATGTAAGTCCATATTGAAATAGCAAACACACTTGTCTAATTATTATTTAATATTTTCTAAAATTATTAACTAATGTTCATTTTTAGTAACTTGCTAACTTCTCTAGAAAACATAACTCTTGATTTTTTTCTATGACCTTCCAAAAGCAAAAATAAATAAATATATATATAAAAGATAAACAGAATGTGAGGCCATATTTTCCATAATTCTTTTACTATACCCCAAGCTACACCCAATATTCTCCTATATACTTTATCATTGACTTATGATTAGCCTGATATATGGATTAAAATATGCACCCATTACTTAAATTTATCTATTAATACATTTAGAATACTTCACATTTTAAATATTAATCTTTCTGAAGCTTGATTTTAAATTTTAAAGGAGTAAGATCTTTTTCTTCTTTGAACATTTCAATCTATAGAAGAAACAATCAGACCCCAAACCTAAAACAGTGATAGCAAACAAATTTATCATAGATTGTAAAGATTAACTAGGGAATGGCATATAAGGCTCAAAAAATGTGCCCTTTAGAATGTTCCCCCTAATCTGTGGGAGCTAGATAGAATGGGACGTAGAAGGGACTTAGAAGGAAAGAAGAAGAAATCTTTAGATGGACAAAGAAGGTGACCTAACTGAGGGAGTTGGGCAGGGAGTGGAGGGAAACACACTATAGCACATGATGTACATACACAAACCTATAAGACTCAATCACTATCTGGAGCACGAAAGGGAGGGAAGGGGGAGGGAAGAGGGTGGGATTGGAGGGAGGGCTAAATGTGCAATGTGTGCATGTATGATGTTCATACCCTGACATATATCAAAATGTATAATTACAATTTACAATGCACCAATAAATGAACATAAAAAGTTAAAAAAAAAAGAATGTTACTACCCATTCCATAGAAGCTAACTTGAAGTGTATGGACTAGTAGCAAGTGATCTGGCTTAACATATCTGTCTGCATTTGGAGTGATTCTTGGTGTAGTGTTCTAAGATTACCTTACTTTCAGACTTGTCATGTAATTGCTCGCCAACTGGTAGTCCCATTCAGGGATCCACTGTAAATGTCATTTGTTGTGTGGTATAGGTAACTTTAAATTATTTTCCCTAACTGAAAGGGCCAATAATTTACTACAGTGCTCAGAGGTATGTTTTTACAGATCAGTGGAGAGGTACAAATGTATGTCCCATACCAGATATATCTCACAATTCTGAAGTATCACTTAATTTGCAAATATACTTATTGGGGGGCACATGTTTAGGAAATTGTAACTAATGGCCCAAATTAAAATATATCTTACTTGACTGCAGCAAAGACAAAGATGTGAGTCATTCTGTACATTTCTGAATGATTGTGCTCCAGTTGGTAGGTGAATTTACAAGTTATATTATTAATGTTATGAGTTTTGGTCAATGCAATCATAATGATATTTAACATTTTCTTACTTCCCTAATTTCCTTATCCTAAAGATAATGTAATTTGTTTGAAATGTAGACCCACTGAATTTTAGCCCCAGAAGGATATGAAGTAAATGGCAAAATAATTTTAAGTTAGATTTTGGTTCTTGCTGAGCTGCTATTTTCTCACTCATGAAATGGGAATGACAAAACCTGTCTCTTATTTAGTCTAAGACTGAATGGAAGAAAACACATAAA
This sequence comes from Glis glis, assembly GCA_004027185.1. Taxonomy (NCBI): domain Eukaryota; kingdom Metazoa; phylum Chordata; class Mammalia; order Rodentia; family Gliridae; genus Glis; species Glis glis. Next base: position 77,172 of record PVJS01001283.1, read on the forward strand.
GTGAACTCCCCCATACTTGACACATAAAAGAGCCTAAGTTAGCTGATATTTTTATTCTTAAACTATAATAATTATCATCTACTGATTATACTGAGTCCCAAATTTATTTCTTGAATAATGCTCTGAAAACCATGAATATTTTGACTACTCTTTCACTTAGTTTACTATTGAGAGTCGATGAGTTTTATGCAATGGTGTGCTGGTAGAGTTGTCCAAAAAGAAAAGAAAATTTGAAGATGCTTATGGTCTAAATACTCCTATGATAGTCAATTCCAACTTATCAATTTCTTATCACTGCATTAAAAATTAGGAAGACATGTACATTCAGCTCTTCAAAGCTGGTGTAAGTTGGCCCAGCACACTCCTGACTCCAGGTCAACTCGATGATATCCAATTATTGGGATAAGTTCAATAAATAACAAACTCAGCAAATGACCAACTCATCAAGTGACAAATATGTCATAGAACCAATTTACAAAATGACAAATTTTTCAAAAGTTAATTTCCTGAAAGCTAACTTGCAGAAAAATAATGTGCCATATGATAAATGCCCAAGTGATCTTAGTTACCAGAATATATCAAATAATTTAAAGAGGATGTAGGGTGAATTCTTTGGCCATGGTGCCTCCAGAGGCAAGCAAATTCAGGAGCAGAACAAAAGTTTAATATATGCAGAAGACAGAAAAATCTACATATGGGAAACCCATTTAAATATAAAATGTGCTGACTGGAATGTACAACATACATGAGCTGACATTTAGCTAAACTGGAGTAAGAACTCTGCAGTTAAAATGCTAAGAGGTGATACATTGTGAAAAAATAATTCCTAATCAATTTGGCAATTCTTTTTATTTGCTATTTGCTACTTTAATGAACAAATTAATTGTTTCAGCAGATTGCCATTATTGAAGTTTATTCATACTATCCTTATGTGATTTGCACCTGAAGATCCTGAAACACAGAGAAACTAATAACAAGGAATTTAGTCATTAGGGTCTTGATATGAACTCCAGGTATGTATAAAGCCCTATTGTCAATTCTTATGCATGTCTAATTTTTTTTAAATGTAACCCTCTGCATTAAAGGAAGGAGAGCCAAAGAAACACAGAATCAAAATCCAGTGATATTGTAGTTGTACTTGAAACCATCAAGACCAATGCATGATTTAGCTTATATAACTCACTCTGGACAAAATTACTAGATATTCTGTTTATCTTTATCCCATCTCTTTCCCCAGCTCCCTTTTCAGTGACCATCTGTAGCTTTTCTGAATAAATCCCAAACAAAGACAATATACGCCCTCAGCCACTTGCAAGCTTACGTACTCTTCAGTAGCTTAATGCTCATAAACTATTTCTGCTTTTCCCCCTAACTAGTCTTAGGTAATAGCAAGTTAGAAAGTCTGTTAGAAGCCTAGATATTGAGACCTGAAAGAGAACTTGCCTGTCTTTTAAATTTATATTGGGTTTTATTGTCACAGAGATTAATTCCAAACATATGATGTGATTTTTTTTAGAATAACAGGGAAGAAATTTTATTCATTAGAATAAAACTGGGGATGGAATATTTATGATGATGATTAATTTTTAGCTTCTTCCATAAAAAGATAACCTCTGTTTGTTTCTTCTGATGTTTCTTCAGATCTGGCCTTCAGATCTGGCCTGACTTTTAGACTTGCTTTGACCAATAGAATATGAAAGAAGTCATGTGAGTAAGCCACAGAGACTTCTCAGGTAAGGAAGCCAGCCTAGTCTAGAAAAGGGTGAGAGGTCATGTGAAGGAGGATGAAACCCAGCACTAATCGTGCAACATGAGAACGGAGCCCTCTGGGACCTCCCACACCAGTCCATTCTCCAGCAGAATAAAGTAGCTTGGGATGAACCCTGGTAAAGAAGCAAAGGGACCATCCAATTAACCCACAGATTTGTGAGACCCCATAAATCACTACTCACTTGTCACCAGATGTTGGGTTGATATGTTATATTCCAGTTAATTAATTCATTAATTTTGCTGTACTGGGGATTGAACCCAGGGGCATTCTACTTCCAAGCTACACCCTCAGTCCTATTTTTTATTCTTTATATTGAAACAGGGTCTCACTAAGTTGTGGAGGGCCTCACTAAGTAGCTGAGGTTGGCCGCGAACCTGCGATCCTCCTGTCTCAGCCTCCCAAGTACTGGGATTACCAGCATGCCCAGCTAAGTTAATTGATTTTTTTTTTTTTTTGCGGTACCGGGGATTGAACGCAGGGGCGTTCTACCTCTGCTCTACGCCCCCGGCCCTATTTTTTATACTTTATTTTGAAACCAGGTCTCACGAAGTTGCAGAGGGCCTCACTAAGGAGAGAGAGAGAGAGACAGCGAGAGAACTGAGCCTGGCTGCGAACCCGGATCCTCCGGTCTCTGCCTCCCAAAGTACTGGATTACAAGCATGCACCACCACGCCCGGCAGTTAATTGATTTTTAAAGGCATTTCAGATGTCCTACAAAAATACCTGCAAGTTTTAAAAAGCCAAGAAAATAATTTAGGTTATCATGATGAAAGGAAAAGTGAAAGTAGTGCAAATTAAATCAGTATAGGTGGAGAAAAAAAAGATACACATATGGGCATCTGGCTCACAGTGTCCAAGGGACAGCCAGTTTTACCTGAAAGGTGCCATTCCATAAAGAAGGGACACTGTCACCCCACACATACTGATCGTCACCACATAGGATTGTTCCTTGTTATAGTTTGGATTTGGAACATGTCTCTTAAAGCCCCATGTGTTGAAGACGTGGTCCCCAATGGGTGGTGCTGTTGGAGATGGTGGAAATTTAGGGGGTGGGAACTAGTTGGAGGGAGCAGATCACAGAGAAATGTCCTTCAACCATGTAATCTTGTCCCAGGCTCCTTCTTCTCTTTCTCTCTTTTTCTTTCCTGATCATCCTGATCTGAGCAGTTTTCCTCCACCACACACTTCCAACCATGATATTCTGCCTCGCCTGAGGCCTACAGTGTTGAGACCAAGCAACCATGAACTGAGATCTCTGACACCATGAGTCAAAATAAACCTTTCCTTCCTTTAACTTTATGTTCTCAGGTATTTTTTCACAGTGATATAAAGCTGACTAATGCTCTCGTATTTTTGCTTGTTTTTCAATAAGAGACACTGTCTGCATTTTTTATGGACTATTTGCTATAGGATGTTTATATAATGAAGAGTCTTGACAAATAGAGGCAATGTCCTTTTAGGAACAAAGGGAAGCAAGCTTATCATAGCTATAAAATATGTAGGTTTCGTAAAATAAGGTTGCAATGCAACCTACCGTGTGAACAGGAGTCATCTATTACTCTTTGTAGGGCCAAGAAGGAACGGAGAAAGAGAGGGAAGCCAGTACCCTAAATGCTGATGTGCATGCTGCTTGGGAAGTTGTGAGCAGTGACGTCATTTGTCTATGACCCAGGAGTTGCAGTTCATTTGCTAGCATCTATGATATTTTGCCAGGTTAACTGGTCAACTTTCAAGAATAGAGATATCTCAATCCCCTTACAAATTTAACAATTTGGTCCTCCATAAAACATCAAAGTAGTTTGCCTTAGAAAATGTTTGCATGTCATCCATGAAAGCAAGAGGGGGAAAAGAAGCTAGATATTTGACTTCAAAGTCAAAACTCTCCTTTATTGTATGTAGTAGGAAATTTTACAATAAATCTTCAACAAAGTGTTAGTAAGTGGTAAGATTTTCATTCATTATTCCCTTCATAAAGGAATATATACCTTCATATTAATCATAAACAGACAGTGGGAAACTGCAGGTTCATTTGGATGAATGAAAAAATAGTTATGGCAGGAATTTCTAATTTTCCCATTTGTATGATTCAGCCAGCTGTTTATTTCAGCTGCAGTAGGGCATGTCAGTAAGAGAAAGTCATGGAAGTTAGAGATACTCATGAAAATATAGCTGCTATCATTGGGCAAATTATGTAGTTTTATTAGCTTCAGCTTCCTCATCTGTAAAATGGTATTAAATTGTTCAAATATAGTGACACCAATTAGGTGCACTATTTTGAGGATTAGAAAAATTGATCTTCTGTTTCTACCCACTCTAACAACTCAGTAAATGATCGTGTCCATTATTTTGTGAATAGTTAATGCTGGTTCTTTTCCTGTACACTTGTCCAAGCCAATGGATTTTAGTTCTTCTCAGCTGGTATTGAAGAGAATCTCACAGACATTACTGGGGAGTCACAAAATGACTTCATGATTAGAACGTAAACCCCATGAGGAAGTGGATGTTGTAACTATCACTACCTTACCTCCGGGACTCAGAACAATGGCTAGCACAGAGTAGATGCTCAGTAAATATTTGTTAAATAAATTGATTGCTAAATGAGCCAGAATACTTTTGAAATTAAATCTAGAAGTCCCCTAAGCAAACAAAAAGGAAGCAGGATTCAAATATACATACAGCGGATGCCACTGAATGTGTCCCTTTTTATGTCCCATGATGGTTCAGGGATTCCTTGGGGTCCACGAAAGCAGCAAACTACCTCTAAGGAATTAATTATCTGCAGGAAAACTAAACTGAATTGGGGAATGCTGCTGTATAAACAGAGAAAGTAACTTTCTGAAAATCACAATTGACAAAGGCCTGTGTTACTCAACCATACGAATTTGATGAAAGCCACAGAGTACGTGAAGCTTAGATGGCTTGTAGATATACCTGATAATAAGATAGGACAGAAATAACAATAATCCAGAAATTATTTTATTTTACAAATGGGAAGTAAATAACATTTTTTGTTTTTTTTTAAAGCAACCTAAATTTACTTGTAAAAATTAGAGGATCTAAATTTAGAGAAATACAAAAAGGAAATAAGTATCATTGAGACCAATTTGATACATGAGAATTGATGAGTGTAGGATTTTAAAGCAAGGAATGTACGTCTATTCCGAATCTTCTTTTTAAAGATGAAGAAACAGAGGACCGGGGACCCTGTCAACTTCACAAAGTCACATTCCAAGTCGCTAGTCTATATATTGATGACTGAAGAAAAGAACTGACTTCACCTATCAGAAATGCATCGACAACCACAGCCTGTGTCCCTCCTGCCTGTCTGCTAATTACTTAGCATCGATCCAAACCTGTTTAGGCCAAAACCATTTTCCAGAACTGAGAGTTCCAATGATTTTGGCTTTTAAGTATCACAGTTAAAAATAACCTTTATAGAAACATCACACAGAGGCAAAAAACTATTCCACATTTGGCAACTTTCAAGAAAACAGGCTTCTCTTCTCTGAGGAATTACAGCTCTTTGCTGTAGCACAGACGTGACAAGTTAGATCAAATCCATCATAATGAATAGTGAAAAAAAAGAACCCTGGAAACAATTTCTTTTTCCCTACAAAATGAAGAAAAATTAGAATCAGCAAGTCCTTAAATGTATTTAACTTGGGCTCATTCATCAGATTTGGAAAGCTTTGTGTTTGAAATCACATTGCCTCAGCTCTCAGATGATTCATCGGTATTTGTTGACTAGGTGTCTGGCAAACACTCCAGACCATTGCTACTGGCATGCATGTCTAACAGATGTTAAAAAATGAAAGGCTGACAGTTTTTATGGTATAATTAAATCTCTCCTTATTTCTCAAGTGCTCTTTAATTTAATTTTAATCAAAAGTAATAACCATCCATAATGGTTATAATAGCGACATTCACGTTCTATGTAAGGCATTACCTATTGGCGCGTGAGGAAGAAATTTTTCAGGAAGAGAGTCCATTCCTAAAGTTTATTTAACATGTCTAAACATTCGGAAGCAATTAAGTTCCTCGAGAAACATAAAGCTTCAAGTGGTCTCATAAAATGTTCAAGAAGCCATGTGGTCAATTCTTCAATACAATGTCTTTGTCAGTGTCCAGCCTTTGTAAATGGAATGGAAGGGAACCTCTCCTTGGAAGGTCTATGATATGAATATATTTACTAAAAAGAAATGATTTTCATTCACCAAAGCTAATGAAAATAAATGAACATACGATCTAAGGCACTAGTGCAGAAGTTACTAGGTTTAACCTGAGGCTATTTATTCTATGGACCAAGTTATGAGCATGGATTAGATATACACAGCGCTTAGGATAAAATAGAATCATACATTTCAGAACTAGAAGGGACATTAGGGATGAGTTTATGTGACCCTAAAATTTCATGAGTAAGGCAAGTAATCATCTAAGTAGTGGGTATAATTTATCTAAGTATTTCTGACGTGTGGGAAGAACCAGAACCAGCACCCAGGAGACAACAGTGAATGCAATTTTACTTGTATTCTAAAGTTAGTCCTGTTAATATTGTTTTGATAATTATAATAGTGACTAAGGGTTCTCAGCAAAATTTCCTGGTCTATTCCATCTGGATTCATGATAAATTAGCGCTTTCGGGCCTCCTGTGGTTACATGGGGTCATAGAAAGAATCCAGGCCAATCAGTTACATGTAGAAAGGTTGAGTATCACAGTAGTTGAGCATCCAATGGCCGATTGTGAAAACTTTTGGTGCTTTTGCTTTCTCCTCTGCCACAGTAGGAGAAAGGGAGAAAAGGGCGTTAAGGGTTTCTCGAAACATCAACTTCAGTCCCAGTGTCAGGGTGGTAATGATACACAGCAGAGCCCTAGTAAACCCACAAAAAGAAAGCAGATGAGTGGGGAGGAAACACCAGTTGTTTTTGTTAGCTCTTATTTGGCATCAAAGTATAATCTAACCTACCCTGGCTGATATAATAACTATTGATATCTGTTATATTTATAAACTTAGGCTGGGGATGAAATAGTCCAGTCCTCTCTCCCCCACCTGCCACCACCATCACTGAGAAAGAAAAGCACTTGGAAAAATTGATGTGCTACAAGGTACTGCTAAAAAAAAATCTTACTATTGATTCTCCTACACATTTTTTTTTCTAGAATTTGCCCAGCTATCTTATGGCAGTCAAGAATCTCAAAATAGCTTGGCGGGTGGCACATAACTATAAACTCAGAACTTGGAAAGCTGAGACAGGAGGAGCATAGGTTCAAAGCCAGCCTCAGAAACTTAATGAGGCCCTATTTCAAAATAAAAAATAAAATAGAGTTGGGGGTGTAGCTCAGAGGTAGAATGCCCCTGGGTTCAATCCCTAGTATTACACACACACACACAATAAGCCTCAAAAGATCCACTTGTCTTTTTTATTTGCATCATTTTCTAATTTTCTATTAAGGCAATAATCATAAGGGCTCAAATTATTGAACATTTATTATGTGACAGACATAATTCAAACCTCTTTAATTCTGCTAATGAATTTAGTTTTAACGAACATCCCATCAAATATGTACAGAGACATTAACTGAAATTCCCAAGGCTATCTAACTAATAAAGTACATAACTAATATCCAAATCAAGGCAGCTTAGCTCTAGAGTTTTACTCCTAATCCCTGATCAATACTGTACCACAATATACTCTATTCGAAGGTACAGAAAATATTAATAAGTATTGAGTAGGGGCAAATGAGTAAAAATTGAGCAATTTATAACTAATAGTCATCAGTTCCCAGTCAGTAGCTACAATATCTATTTAATATGAATACTATATTTATTTACTGTATTATGTAATTACTGCATTTATATATACATATACATGTTAATATTCCTTCAAAATCTGAATATTTGAGTATTTATAAGCTCTCTTAATTTTCATGAGAATATTCTGATCAAATGACTAAAGTTAGGGGCAGAATATTCCAGATTATTGTTCCTATAATTTGAATCAAAGGTTGAAAATTAAGTCAACCTAGATACCACATCCAAGTATCATGGACTAAAAATTGCAGAATGACTCCTAATCCCTGAATAACACAACTATAAACCTTTTCTCTAGAACCAAACCAACTACCTAAACAAATACTGGGGATTAAGTAACAGCAGAGAGGTGAAAGACAGGTGCCCCATACAGGTGATTTCCCATACCTATAGGTTTTAACCAAATCTAAGTGTCGTTGACCCTGAAAAAATAGAAACAGTGACTTTAGTGGGTACAAAGGGAAAATCCCAATGTATTCTGCAGGAACCAAGATTGAAGCTAGGAAACTATGAACTCTGAAGAGAGAGGGGAGTCCTGGAAGGGGATGAGCCAGAGATGGAAGTCACCCACTCTGTCTAGCCACGCACCTGACCGACCTTGAACCTCGCACGTGCTGACTGGGCTCAGAGCAGCACATCTAATGACGAAAGGGTTCAACTGTGTTCGAAGCTGCCACACTAGGAACAGAGTTTTTGGTGCACAGCCAACAACAAAAGAATCATCTGTTCAAACAAAATAAACATTACTTATTGGAGAAAAAGTCAGGATACAGAATATCAACAACTCAACGTTTATAATGCTTGAAATATAATGATTTCAAACAAATTGCCTATCACAAATAAAGAGAATCATTTCATATTGATAAAAGGGTCAACTTATCAGGAAGATGCAACAAGCAGAAATGTGGCAAGGCCTAGCAATAGAGCTTCAGAAAATATGAAATAAAAGTTGACAGAATTAAAGTGGGAAGTAGGAAATTTACATAAAATAGCTGTAGATGTTAGCCCTTCTCTATCATCAATCACTTGATACAATACCTAAATAAATATATATATATGTAAATATAAGAACGATATGCAGGACACAGTCAAATATCTTGACTTAATGAATGTATAGAACACTATGCTACAAGCAGGGTGTGGTGACACACGCCTGTAATCCCAGTACTTGGGAGGCTGAGGCAGAAGGGTCACAGGTTCCAGGCTAGCCTCTGCAACTTAGCAAGACACTCAGCAAATTGGTGAGGCCCTGTTTCAAATAAAATAAATACATAAATAACAAAAGGCTGAGGGTGTAGCTTGGAGGTAGAAGCCCCTAGGTTCGATTCTTAGTACCAAAACAAATAAACAAACAAAAACCCCACTATGCTTTAAAACAAGAAAATTAGAGTTATTATTTCCAAGTATACATGATATGTTTAACAGCATTGGATAAATTCTGGGTCATAATACAAATCTTTACAAATTTAAATCATTTGAAACCATACTGAGCATGTTCTTTTACAATGACAAAATTGAATTAAAATAAAAAATAATAAGAAATCACAATCCATTAAATATTTGGACATTAAAAACATATCTAAATATCCACTGACTTGAAGGAGAAATCACATTCTTGGACTTTGTAACTTTGTGGCCATGTGAATTATTTATTACATATTAAATAAGTTGAATTAAAAGCAAAATGAACAAAAAATGCTGAAGGAAAAAATAAATCAAATAAGTCAGAAAGTATTTTGAACCGAGTAATAATGAAAGTATAACATAACAATATTGTTAGAATACACCAAAATCTGTACTTAGAGGGAACTTCAGAGCTTCAATCTCTATTTTAGAAAAAGTAGTATAGACTTAAATCATTGTTTTAAACTTCTACCTTACAGGAATAAGGAAAAAGGAAGAGAAAATTATATCCCTACAAGCTGAAGAAGGGAGATAAAGATAAAAAGAAATTAAAAGTATAAAGCCCAAAAAATTAAAAATTCTGTGAATCCCAGAACTACTTTTGAGAGATGAATAAATTAGATATGCCCCTAGTCAGAGTGATGGGGGTGGGAGAGACGGGATAGAAGACTCCAGTTACAGGATCAGGAATAAAAGAAGAAATACCGCTAGAGATACTATAAACAGTGAAAATATAAGAAAATATTAGGAACAATGTTCTTTCAATAAGTTTGACAACCTAGCTGATATAAATATACTCCTCCAAAGACATAAATTATCCAATCTCAAAAAGAAATAGAAAAAGTAGCCAGACATAGTGGCACATGCCTGTAATCTCAGTACTTGGGAGGCTGAGACGGTAGGATCCCAGATTCCAAGCTAGTACGTGGTAACTTAGTGAGACCATGCTTTAAAAAAAACCTGTTTTTTGTCGAGTGTGGTGATGCACGCTTGTAATCCCAGTACTTGGGAGGTTGAGACAGGAGATTGCAGGTTTGAGGACAGCCTTAGCAAGCAGTGAGACTCTCAGCAAACTAGAGAGAACCTGTTTCAAAAATAAAAATAAAATAGGGCTGGGGGTGTAGCTCGGAGATAGAATGTCCCTGGGTTCAATCCCCAATACTTCAAAAAAAATATTTTTAAAGGGCTTGGGTGAAACTCAGAGATAAAGCACGCTGAGTTCAATCCCTAGTACCAAACACACACAAATACACACACACACACACACACACACACACACACCCCCCACACACACACACAGAAAAAAGTGAGCTTCTTTATATTGAAGTAAATTGAATTAAAAATTAGAAAAGTATTTTATAGTGAAAACTTTACATCCAGAAAGACTTATTGGTGAAGCAGTTCTGAGTTGCGTGGGCCCAGACCTAGAGAGGGAATCTATTGTAACGGGGCAGGATATAAACTTAAAATTTTATGAATGATTTTTAGTTTGCTATACAATATTCTGACAAGACCTTTAGGGTTACTCATCTCTGATGAATTCTTATAAAATAGCACAAAAATATATATCAAGAATGGCAAGTCTATTACAGCCAGCTATCAGACTTTATTTGAAAACATGATTGATGCAAGAGAAAAGGGGAGTTAGACTCTAAAATAACTTCTGGGGAAAAAAGTACAACTTTAAATGGGGAAAATCATGTATACAAAATCATGTATATTTGGCCTGGATAAAGGTATAGTAGTCAACTAAAAATCAGATATCTATTTGTACAAGAATGAAATTAGATCTTTATCTCTCACCCTGCACAAAAGTCAACTCAAGATGGATCAAAGACCTATAAATTAGACCAGAAACTTTGCAAATTATTAGAATAAAACATAGGACTAACTCTCCAACATACGGGCACTGGTAGACTTTCTTAATAAGACCCCCAAAGCTCCGAAAATAAAGCTGAGGATCAATAAATGGGATGGAATTAAATTAAAAAGCCTCTGCACAGCAAAGTAAATATTCATGAGTCTAAAGAGTGAGACTATAGAGTGGGAGAAGATCATTGCCAGCTACTCCTCTGATGGAGAACTAATCTAGAATATATAAAGAACTCAAAATAACTAATAAAAATAACCCAATTAAAATGAGCAAGTGAACTGAATGGATACTTCTCAAGAAAAGAAATACAATCAGTCAACAAATACATGAAAAAACTGTTCAATATCGTTATCACTCAGGGAAATGCAAACCAAAACTACATTAAGATTCTATCTAACTCCAGTTAGAATATCAACAATATAAACAATAATAAATGCTGGTGAGGATGTGGGAAACTCTTCTACACTATTGGATGTGGGAACTCTTATACACTATTGGTGGAATTATAAATTAGTACAACTCCTATGGAGATCAGTATGGTGGTTCCTCAAAAAAGTAGAAATAGAATAACCTTGTAACCCAGCTATACCACTCCTCTGTATCTCCAAAAGAATTAAAGTCAGAATACTATCATGATGCACGCATATGCATGTTTACTGAAGCACAATTCCCATTAGCCAAATTATGGAACCTACCTAGGTGTCCTTCAACAGGTAAATAGGTAAAGAAATTATGGTATATATACACAATGAAATTCTACTCAGTCATAAAGAAGAACAAAATTATGCCATTCCTAGGGAGATGGGTGGAACTAGAGAGTATGATGCTAAGAGAGATCAGCAATTTTTAGAAAGTCAAGGATTGTATGTTTTCTCTCATATGTGGAAACTAGAAAAAACATTGGAAACATAAGAGACGTTATATAATGTGGAGACCAGCAGAGTAGTGGAAAAGGTTTGGGGAAGGGAGTTAGGGAGGGAAAAAAAAAGTAAGACTGAGGAATAAAACAGTTCAAATAATACTGTGGCAATATACGAAGATATTACTATCAATCTCACTAACATGTAGAAGGAGGGAGGTGGGGGGCGTAGGGTGGGATGTGGAAAGAAACACACCAAGAGCTGTGTGCATGCATGTTTCTATCAAAATGAATTTCAGTATGATGTATAATTGTAATGCAATAATGAAATTATTATTTTTAAAAGAATACCCAAACCAAACTTTTTCCACATCAGGAAAAATAAATAAATACTAAAAAACACCCTCTTTTCCTAATTTTTCTTCCAATAGATATCTAAAGACTCTGTTCAAACAAAACAAAGCAAAACAAAAACAAGAAATGAAAAAACACCCTCCCATTTTTACGTTAGCTACTGTCACTTTTGCAATTGGTTCTTCCTGAGGCCATGGAGTTCTGTCTTATGCACGATCTAATACTATAAAAAAAAATGTCAGAGCTCAGCTGTCACACAAGAGATCCCACCAAGGAGAGTTCAACATTATGTGGAGACAGGGAAACAGTAACAGGTGGCTCTGATATGTACCAGTAAGAGTGAAAAGTCAGATAAAACAAAACAAAACACCCATTTCAGTTCTGTTCCTAAAGCTACCAAAAGAAGGGGAATGGCAAGGTATCTCCCCACTTTGGTGTTCAGGTTTCTCATCCAAAAATGAAGTAATTTGGATTTGATAGTTTCTAAGGCCCCTTCACAGCTGAAACATTATATGGTTCTAAGCTATTTAATCTTAGTATGAGGTAGAAATTAAATCTGAGCCTGAGTATTCATTGTGAGTACACAGAGCCTGCATGGAATGCCTATGTAAGGGTTCTCCCAACTTTGAATTTAATAATATAGTCAAGTTCCAAAATTAACCTCTTACTTTTTAACATAGTGTGACTACTTTTTATTTCGATGTTAGGAGATTTATGAAAAGTGAAAAACAAAAATAAAAACTAGCATACAACATGGCTCTTGTGGAAAAAATAATTTAATTTCTAAAAAATGAACAAAATATCAGACTGAAGCACACATGTTTAAAGTTATATTTTTGAAAACTTGACTATATTGCCCAACATAAATTCTATTCAAGAAGTTCTTTTTGGAGAGTTTGGAACCATTGGTCAGTTCTGCCATGTTCCTCTCCCTGTACTCATTTAGGTGAGAAGGGTTTGTGTTCAGAAGTCACACAGCCTGCTTCTATATCACCAAGCTGAAATAACCTTTGCTTCTCTCCTGATAGTCATCCAGACAATATAAAAATATTGTTTGTCTCTGTAAACATCTGAAGTGGTGTTAAGAATACCAAATGTGGGCCATAGCAGTAAATCCAGTACTTGAGAGGCTGATACAAGAGGATTTTAGACTCAAGGCTAGCACATGGTAACTGAGCGAGACTGTTTCAAAGTAAAAAATAAAAAGGGCTGGGGATATATCTCAGTGGTAGAGTACTCCTGGGTAGGCAAGGATGTAGAATGAATAGAATTCTCGGGCATGTCTGGTGGAAATGAAAAATGGTACAATTGTTGGGAAGCAGTTTGACAGTATCAAAACTGTTCTTAAGTGTTTGCTTACTCACAAGAAATTAAATCATATGTACAAACAAGAAGAACATTTTCCTAAATATTCATAGCACTTTTACTCATCATTACCCAAAGTGGACAAAAAAATCTCCAATGTCCATAAACTAGTAAATAGATAATCAAATTGTAGTATATCCTACAATGGTTTAGTGCTCAGCAATAATAAGCAACAAATCACTAATTCATGTTACATCATAGACAAATCTCAGAACACATTACACTGAGTAAAAGAAGCCAAATATAAAAGAATCCATCTTCTAGAACTGCATTTATATAAAGTTATAGAATAAACAAAGAAAATGTATAGTGACATAGATCCCATTGGTGGTTGCCTTGGGTGAAGGGTTGTTGTGGTTGATTGCAAAGCAGTAGTTAACATGAATATATTGGTATGTCAGATTCATCAAACCATATGTAAAATGTGTGTAAATTCTGCTTTAATAATGTTGTGTTTTTAGGGCAAAAGAAAAATCCGTATTCAAAATTGAGAGGTTTCTTTCCTAAAACTTGACACATTGACTTTTACTCATAAACAGGATAATTAAAAATAGTTATTGCATGCTTATGAGAATTAGTGTAAAATGTAAAATGATGCAAAGTGTGTACTTAAAATATTGATTTAATACATGTATCCATTCCAAGATGTCTTGCTTTAAGGCAGAAATGATATGCATATTCCATTTTTAGTTTCTTTTTCTAAAATTGAATGTTAGCTAAAGGTACAATTTTGAAGTATTCTTCAGGCTACTTTTGCCGTTTCTAATCTGATTGTTGTTATAAATATATGTATACATATATATATATATATATATATAATTTACTAATGTGTTTATAAATATTGTCAAAACATTCTGAATAAATACCAGCTCCATTAGGGTATAAAAATGGTGTCGCATTACATGTCTGACAATCTCTGGTGGATTGCCTTATGTTACAGAATGTATTGAATTGCATTAAATTGAATGGAAATTAAATGAATCAGAACAAGGAAGCCCAGTATAAAGGGCACTGGACTAATATTTGAGACGTGTGTTCTAACCCTGATTCTGCCTCTACAGACACTTGGAAGAGTCTTTTCCTTTCTCTGGACCCCAATTTTCTCATTCACTGGATGAATGTATTAAAGCCTATTTTGTGCCCAAACCCTGATCTTAAGCTAGCAATAGACATAGTCCTATGATACAGATAACAGTCAAGTGGAGACACCTTATTATAAAAGCTATACCACAATACAGCAAGTACCATGATGAAGGATGAGAAGGAAAATATAAGCATAGGCTCAAACATGCATGTCTGGACAAACTACAGAATCAAGAAACAGAAAGGAGGCTTCCCAGACTTTATCACTGAAACGTCTTATATAGGTGAGAGTGGTAGTATTGTAATGCATGAAGGAAATCACAGCCTAGAGTGAGTGAGGGCCTAAGGCTGTAACTGTGCTTTATGCTGAGGAAGAGCAGAGATTATCATTCTGAATGAACCACATGCTTCCCTACTGTGATAATCTAATTTGTCAACTTGACCGGATCATGACACACCCAAGATCATGTGACTTTGGGTGTGTAACAGCAGATTAAACAGAAAGTCCTGCCCTAAATGTAGGCAGCAGGGTTCTGATAGGTGCAGGACTTAGATAAAAGAAGGAGAAAGCCGTGTAGAGGAATGCTCGACTCTTTCCGAAGAAAACGCATCTGCTCTCGTCTGAGATCATCGGCCTCCAACTTCGCCGTTTCTCTGAAGAGCTTCTTGATCTTCTGCACTCGTCTGAGATCGTTGGCCTCCAGCCCTTGGAACTAAAACTTCACCATCGTTTCTCTGAAGAGCTCTTAGACCACTCGACCAGCTACTGGTCCTCTGACTCTCCACGTGTAGTCAGAACTAGGGACTACATTGTGAGCTGATCTGATAAATCCCTTTTTCCATATACTCATTCTGTGAATTCTGTTAGTCTAGTGAACCCTGACCAATACACCTATCATCCACCTGAGGTCTGGACACAGCAATGAAAGCCAGAGACAGCTTCCATTGACTCTGGATATGCGGAATGTGGATAACTTCAAGGCTGTACTAGAGGTTGGCTGAGGTGTAGAGGTGATAATGGGGGGAGATGGAAAGGCCTACTATAGATCGCTCCCTCTTCCCCAGCCTTTTCCCATGCCCCAAACTGGGCAGAGACAGCAGATAGTGGCAGCCTCTAGGAAAAAGTAGTGCTGGGCAGAAGTATTGGCACTTCCTGAGAGGCAGGTTACACTTCCGGTTAGAGAAGTATGGGAGCAGCCTGGCCTAGACTGCCACTCTGGGGATCCTTCCCAGGAGCTGTCCTGCCCAACACGGACCCTCAGCAGGAAGAGCACACGCCAGTGCTACCTCTGCATCTGCTTCTTTCTACCCCTAGGCTGGTCAAAGTTACAGTAGTCTCTACAAAATTAAGCTTTCATGGAAAAACAATGAGTCATCTAAGTAGTATAGGAAAACACAAACACAATAAAGAGATGAGAAAATAATAGGTCACTAAATATGAATTAAGGAAAATTAAAGGGGAAGGACAAGCAATTTAATATTAGAAAAAAGAGAGTTTAAGTTAAAAACAGAATATGTGAAAGATTGGTTTGTTTTAAAAGAAAAGGGAAGTTCTACATTCATCTTCACAGGTATCAATAGGCATTTGATAAAATTCAACATCAACTCTTGGTAAAACCTTTTGGTAAATTTAATATACACTCTTGGTAAAAGCATTTAATAATTTAAAAATGGAAGAGAAATGTTCACCATTAAAAAGAGTGTCTCCAAAAAAGCCCAAAACAAACACTCAAGATATAAACAGTGAAAACCTCTAAGAAGAAGAATAAGGTAAGTGTGTCCATCACTACTTCTATTAATCAATGACCCTGAAGTGTGAACCTACAAAGTACAGAAATAAAAAAAAGTATGAAGGTGGGAATAAATAAATAAAATTTCATTTTTTTTTTTTGCGTTACCGGGGATTGAACGCAGGGGCATTCTACCTCTGCACTACGCCCCCAGCCCTATTTTTTATGCTTTATTTTGAAACCGAGTCTCACGAAGTTGTGGAGGGCCTCACTAAGGAGAGAGAGAGAGACAGAGAGACAGAGCTGAGGCTGGCCGCGAACCCGGATCCTCCGGTCTCCGCCTCCCAAAGTACTGGGATTACAAGCGTGCGCCACCACGCCCGGCAATTTAAATATTCTTTATTACAGCATCAGTCATGTAAACTCCCTAAGATTAAATATTTTTTCAAATATGCAAAAAAATTACAAAAG
Organism: Glis glis; assembly: GCA_004027185.1. Lineage (NCBI taxonomy): Eukaryota > Metazoa > Chordata > Mammalia > Rodentia > Gliridae > Glis > Glis glis. Next base: position 93,892 of record PVJS01001283.1, read on the forward strand.
AAATGATAATGATTGAGTCATTAAAAGAGGTTTATACATACAGGGTTAGCCTGTGTTTATTGACTTGAAAACAAAATCTTAATATTTCAATTCTTCTAAAATTTAACTAAATCTTTAATGTAATCTTGACTGTCAGCTTTCTATCAGTATAATAAAATACCAGAGTAAATCTACCTATAAAGAGAAAAGGTTTATTTTATTTTATTTTGCAGTACTGGGGATTGAACTCAAGGGCATTCTACCTCTGAGATATACCCCCAGTCCTATTTTTTATTCTTTATTTTGAAACAGGGTCTCAGTAAGTTGCAGAGGACCTCACTAAGTAGCTGAGACTGGCCGCTAACCTGCGATCCTCCTGTCTCAGCCTCTGAAATACTGGGATTACAAGCGTGTGCCACCATACCCAGTGAGAAGAGGTTTATTTTAGCTTGTAGTTTTGGAGGCTCCTCTCCACAATTGATGGGCCCTTGTTCTGGGTATGTGCTGAAAAAGCACATTATGGCAGGAGTGCGTGGCGGAGCAAAACTGCTAACACCCTGGCTAAGAAAGAAACAAGAGGCAAGAGTCCCACAGTTCCCTTCAAGGGCACATCCCCAAGGACCGGAGTACCTCCCAGAAGTCCCTGTCCACTAGAGGTCTCACCACCTCCCAATAGCACTACACACTGATGACCAAGCCTTTAATGCATGGTCCTTTGGAGGACATTAAAGATCCAAACTATATGGCATCAACCAAAATCCTAAATTCTCTCTAAAAGGAAATTTATATACAGTTTCAAATGTTTATAGATGATTAAAGATCTCAGTGAATAAGTCAATCATGGACCAATCATGAATATAAAATCATGTTTTCTGATTCAAGAACTTATTGCAAATCAGTAATAATGTTAAAGGCTGGAAAGGAACATGGGTAGACAAATCAAATAACATAAAATGATAGAGAGCCCAGAACATAAAATAGCAGAGCTAATAATGAGGGGCAGCGATTAAAAGGTAGACTATGTAATAAAAAATATTGGTACAATTATTATACAGATGAGAAAAACATAAAATTGGTCTCCTTCCTAGTATCATATGCAAATATAAATTCCAATTGGATTAAAAGTAATAAATGTCAAAAACAAAGCTAAAATATTAGAAGTTAATATAAAGGAACATTAACATTATGGATAGGAAAGTGCTTCTTACACAAAGTAGTATAGCACTAAGACGATTTGATAGACTTACCTACATTAAAGTTAATACCTCCTATATATTTTTTCTCCCAAAATAGGAAAAAAAAAAGACAAATCACAACTGGGAATAAATATGTGAAACATGGAATATGTATGACAGATAATTAATTTCCACCACACAGAAAAATTCTATGATTTCAAATTATACTACAAAGCTATAGTAAGGAAAACAGCATGATACCGACACAAAGACAAATACAGAGAGCAAGGGAATTGAACAGAGGTACAGAGACGAATCCTCACACTTATAGCCAGTTGATTTTTGACAAAAGAGCCAAAGACAAAGACTGGAGAAAAGACAGCCTCTTTAGCTGTCTTGTCTTTTAGGTGCTGAAAACAATGGTTATCCATATGTAGAAGGATGAGATTAGACCCCTATCTCTCACCCTGTACCGAAGTCACTCAAAATGCATCAAAGACTCAGAAATTAAACCGAAACTTTCCAATTACAAGAAGAGGGTACAGGACTAACGTTCCAACATATAGGCAATGGTGGTAATCCTCACCCTCAATAAGACACCCAAAGTGCAGGAAATAAAACCAAGAATCAATATCAGACTCTGCTTCCTTTATTTTGCCTCAAGTGATATAATACCATCCTGTTTTTGTTCTTTATCAGCAATCCCCCCACTCCCGTGGATGAAGAAGGATCAGAAAAGAATGTTTCCATGGGTATCATCAGCCTCAGAATCTCCTAAAAATTTTAAGTTTTGAAAAATTAGGTCAGGGGAACACATTCCTGCTGTGTAGAGCCTTTTGCAGAGAGGAGAGATTGTTTTGACCCGGTTAAAGTGTTTTATTTTCTTTAATATCCCCCCCATCTTGTCTAGCAGGGTAGATCAAATGCAATGGACATGATTATATAAAGGTCACCTGAAGCCCTCTAAATGGCCAACGTGGAAACACAGTTACTTTAGACTCAGGTTAATACCATGTCATTAAGTGCTGCTCAGAACTGCAGGGAGTTTAGCAATGGTATCTTTGTCTTTAAGCAACAGGTCTTTTTGAGTTGAAGATAACATTGTGGAAACCCCCGAAAAGGTAAAAGCATGAGTGACTCCATCTTGTTTAAAGCTGCTCCATTTCGTGAGAACATTGCGGCCTCCAAACAGGGGTAACAAAGAGCTCAAACATTCCTGTTAACTGGGTTAAGCTGACCTTGGGCTCAGGCCTGCTATGCTTATCAATAGCTGCAGACATTTGCTACTGTGAACACCCACGTCCCTGTCCCTGTATCTCGCTTGCTTGCCTTGAAGAAAACTTGTACGTGACTACTCACACGCCACCTGCAACCATCTGCGCATGGTCTTTCTCCTTATACACCCCCTCCTCCCCTGGGATGGGTACGAGGTGCCTCAGTTGTCTGATTTCAGACCTGAGCCTTCATCCCGGCCGGTAAATAAAGGCTTCTAATTTGCTTTTAAAACTTCTCCCGTCTCACGGGTTTTTGTGACAACTCGGTTATGGCACCATAGGCTTCAACACCTTATTCACCCAGAACAGAAAGAATGTGAATAAGGAAATGTTTCGAGACACTGAAGCGTATCTTTCAAGCTATCCTTCCTTTTGGTGAAAATATTTCTAAAATGCATTATATCCTTTCTTAACAGTTTAAACTAAGAATTTAAAAATTACTATTATTGAGACAGAGTAAGTCATTTATGGACAACCTTAACCACATTGTTCTGTAATAAGAGTGATGCCATCAACAGCTGAGACAGTGTAGAACTTCCCATCCCATATTATATCCCCAGTTGGGATCGTTTTTGCATAAAAGAAGTTTTGGTTTTACAATGTCAAAGTAATTTATCAAAAAATTATTAGTAACAGTTATATCGAGGTAGAAAAATGCTATGGTGTAAACATAGTGGTGATCACATACAATCAAATTAGACAGCTTCTGCAGAAAAAAGGAAACAGTCGAGGGTCTGAAGAGAGAGCCTATAGAATGAGAAAAAGTATTTGCCAGCTACTTCTCTGATAGAGAATAAATATCTAGAATATATAATGAACTCACAAAACTTAGCACTAGTCAGGCGTGGTGGTGCACGCTTGTAATCCCAGTACTTGGGAGGCAGAGACTGGAGGATCCGGGTTCCCAGCCAGCCTTAGCTACTTAGTAAGGCCCTCTGCAACTTTGTGAGACCTGGTTTCAAAATAAAGTATAAAAAATGGGGCCAGGGGTGTAGCTCAGAGGTAGAATGACCCTGGGCTCAATCCCCGGTACTGCAAAAACAAACAAACAAACAAACAAAAAACTTAGCACTAAAAAAACAATAAAAAATGGACTGAATAGACGCCTCCCAAAAGAAGAAATACAAATTGCCAATAATATATGAAAAAAATGTTCAACACCATTAGCAATCAGGGAAATTCAAATGAAAACTACACTGAGATTCCATCTAACTCCAGTTAGAATGGCAATCATCAAGAATACAAACAGTAAGCTCAGCGTGGTGGCGTACACTTGTAATCCCAGTACTTTGGGAGGCGGAGACCACAGGATCCAGGACCACAGGATCCAGCCTCAGTTCTCTCTGTCTCTCCCTGTCTCTCTCTCTCTCTCACTCTCTCCTTAGTGAGGCCCTCTGCAACTTCGTGAGACCCGGTTTCAAAATAAAGTATAAAAAAAAATAGGGCCGGGGGCGTAGCACGGAGGTAGAACGCCCCTGGGTTCAATCCCCGGTACCGCAAAAAAAAAAAAAAGAATACAAACAATAATAAATTTTGGATAGGTTGTGGGGGAATAAGAAGTCTTATACATTATAGATGGGATTGCAAATTAGTATAATCACTATAAAGATCAGTATGAAGTTTCTTCAAAAAACTAGGAATGGAACCAACATACACCCAGTTATACCATTCCTTGGTATTTTTTCCAAAAGCATTAACAACAGAATACTATACTGATACATGCACACCCATTATAGCAGCACAATTCACAACAGGCAAATTATGGAACCAATCTATGTGTCAGTAGATGAATAGATAAAAAATGTAATATATATAATTTTACACACACACACAATGGAATTCTACTCAGGCAAAAATTGTCATTTGCAGGAAAACAGATGGAACTCGAGAATATTATGACAAGTGAGTTAGCCAGTCTCAGAAAGTCAAGGGTTGTATGATTTTTCTCATATGTGAATGCTAGCGAGGAAAATAGGGAAGGAAAGGGACCAGATAAATGAGGAGAGAAACCAATGAAACAATGGAAGAGGACTGGGGAGGGAGGCGGGAAGAGGAAGGGGAGGATTCAGGAAGGAGACAGTTCAAATAATTTCATGTCCATATATGAAAGAATTACTACCAATCCCACTAACATGTGTGCAGAGGGCGCGGGGTGGGATTCTGAGGCAAACACATGTTTGTATCACTCTGAACCTTGCTATAATGTATAATTACAGTGCACCAATAAAAGTATAAAAAGTAAATAAATCAGACTAACTGTCCAGAAATTGGCACATGTGTGCTCTAAGTATTTGATTTTTAGTAGCTTACCACCTACTTAGTCTTCAGAAAAGTATTTTGAAAAGAATGTATAAAACACAATGAAATTTGCTAAATTTAGAAATCTTATGTAGAACAGTGTATAACCTTATAACCATGAGCCAGACCAAGAGAATACTCAAGTATGCCAGAATGTTCTCTGGAGCGAATGTATCGATAGTCCTTGCAAGAGATAATCATCATTTCAACTGTCATTATCAAGTTATTCTGTTTTTGAGCTTCATAGTATAGATATATTGTGTGTATTCTTTTTTTTTTTTTTTTTGCAGTACCGGGGATTGAACCCAGGGGCGTTCTACCTCCACGTTACACCCCTGGCCCTATTTTTTATACTTTATTTTGAAACTGGGTCTCAAGAAGTTGCAGAGGGCCTTCACTAAGTAGAGAGAGAGAGAGAGCTGAGGTTGGCCATGAACCCAGATCCCCAGGTCTCTGTCTCCCAAAGTACTGGGATTACAAGTGTGCACCACCACGCCCGGCTTTGTGTGTATTTTCTGTAAGGATATTTTTGCTTGACATGGTAATGATAATATCTGTGAAATTCATCCATGTTCTATCATTAAATTATTATGTTTTATTGCTGTGTAGCAGTATATAGTGTGAATAATACCACAATTTTTATACATTATTTTACTTATGGAGATAATTATTCCCAATGTTTTGGTACTATGAATAAAGCTATTACACTTCTAATTTTTAGGTGATATATGCACAGTATTTTCTGTTGTATATGCCTTAGGAATTGGTAATATTTAGTAAATACTATTAAATAATAGTACAAAATATCTGTAACATTTTTTGTGTGTGTTACTGGGGATTGAACCCAGGGGCATTCTACCTCCTAGCTATACCCTCTGCCCTTTTTTTAGTTTTTGTTTTGAAACAGGGTCTTGCTAGGTTGCTGAGAATCTTACTAAGTTACTGAGGCTGTTCTCAAACCTGCAATTCTCCTATCTCAGCCACCCAAGTACTGGAATTATGGGTGTGTGCCACCACACCCAGATCTGTAATAATTTTTATTCTATATTACAGAGCATGTGAGTTCTAGTATTTCCATATCCCTGCTAATACTTCCTACTGTCAATCTTTACATTTTTTTTCTTTTTCTTTTTCTTTCTGAATTTTAGCCTTTTTAGTGGGTATGTGATAGAATCTTGTAGTTTTCTCTCAATTGTAAAGCAATTGTGTAAAACAATTCAGCAGGTGACCTGTGACCAGCCCTCTTCTTCCCCCTTTATCATACTGTGGTTCTCAAGAATAATTATGAAATATTGAATAACTATTCAAGCATTGGTGCTGATGTACTTGACTGAGAGACCTGCTTAGAATATGGTTCCTTTTGTTTCTAAGGCTCAATGAACATTTCTCCTGAGAGTATACACACACATACACACACACACACACACACACACACACACACACATACACACACACACACACACACACACACACACACACAAATTTTCACTCTTCATCTGTATTTTCTACACCTGCCTTCAAAATTCACTTGGAAGAAAAATTATAAAATGAGCCTTCTTGTGTCAATGTTTTTACTACATAGTAATTTACTAATTAAGTGCAATCTGGATACTGTATTAGAAGAGAAATAAAGCTTCACACAGAAGTTTTTGTATTAGAATTACCACAAGCATTTGCATTTTTATAGGCTTGTTGCAAACAAATGAACAGGAAGACAAAAGAGTAGCATGCTTGTAATCCCAGTACTTGGGAGGCTGAGACCCAAGGATTCTGGTTCACGGCCAGCCTCAGCTACTTAGTGAGGCCCTTGGCAACTTAGTGAGACCCTGTTCCAAAAATAAAAAATAAAAAATAGGGCTGGGGGTGTAGCACCCAGAGGTACAATGCCCCTGGGTTCAATCCCTGGTACTGTCAAAAAAAAGGAGTATTTTGTAGCCAAATCAAAAATAAAATCACCACTAAAAAAACAAATAACCCAATCAAAAATGGGCAAGTGAACTATAGACTCTTCACAGAAGAAGAAATACAAATGGCCCATAAATGTATGAAAAAATATTCAACATCATTAGCAATCAGAGAGATGCAAATCAAAACTACCCTGAGATTTCACCTAACCCCAATTAGAATGGCAATCATTAAAAACACAAAAACAACAAATGATGGCGAGGATGTGGAGAAGCAGGAACTCTACTCCACTGTTGGTGGAATTGCAAATTAGTGCAACCAATTTGGAAAACAGTGTGGAGGATCCTCAGAAGAATGGGAATAAATCTACCATATGACCCAGCAATACCACTTCTAGGCATCTACCCCAAAAAACTAAAACCCAACTACCAGACTAATGCATGTGTATCTATGTTTATAGCTGCACAATTCACAATTGCCAAACTTTGGAACCAGCCAAGGTGTCCATCAACAGATGAATGGATCACAAAACTATGGGATATGTACACAATGGAATTTTACGCAGCCACAAAGAAGAACAAAATCACATCATTTGCAGGGAAATGGAGAGA
>PVJS01001284.1:0-63555 GCA_004027185.1 Glis glis
CAAAAAAAAAAAAAAAAAAAAAAATGGTTGATGTGAATGACTGGCAGTCAAGATGGTGGGCCTAGGGGACATGAGTTCTAAGGACTCTGAGTCAGGTGCTCTGGGTGGTGCTCTCTTGTCCCCCATGTGGCCTATTCAGGCTTCATTAGCTTGTCGGTTTTGTTTGGTGTTTAAAACAACAACAAAAACAACAACAAACAACAAACACACACACACACACACACACACACACACACACACACACGCCTGCAGGGAATATTAGGCTCTGTTAAAAACGCTTTTCCAGTCTCAAAGGCACATACCACACTCTCAGGCAAAGCATCTTTAAGTGGCTAAACATTCACTCAGAGGGAAAGGGGCTTAAAATTATTTTCAAGCCACAGAATTTGGCCGAGAGGAAAACTAAAAGGGTTTTTAATTTCAATGAACATGCCTACGTTTTTCTCCCCTCTTGCCTCACTGATCCGGAGAGACCTTCAGCGAACGTGCCCCTTTGACCTTTTCCTAGTCGTGCAATTACCCACTTCCTGCATTTTCTCTTTTGCATTTCCTTTCCCGACTGGCCTTTCTTTGGTGATGCAGTTGAAATTGTGCAGCGCTACTCCAGACACTGCCTCTTGGATTAACTTTAATCCCCCACATTTGGACTTTGCTGGGATGTGACCATCAAGCATACTGCCCTCTTCTGAGCCAGTCTCGTTTTGCCTGAGGGTCACAGCATCTCCAAATACTTCTGAACATTTTATTTTCCATCCTTGGGAATGCAGTATTGAAGTTTGTACTTCTCTTTTGTTTTTCTTTTCGTTTCGTGTTTTAACTCCCTCTCTGTGCTGAGTGTGACAGTTGAGAGCAAGAGAACCAGGTATGGCCTGGCATGTTGTCTCATGCCTGTCATCCCAGTATTTGGGAAGTGGAGACAGGAGGATTGCAGGTTCAAGGCCAGCCTCAGCAACTTAGTGAGACTGTGTTTCAAAATAAAGAATAAAAAGGGCTGGGGGTGTAGCTCAGAGTTCAATCCCCAATACAAAAAAAAAAAAAAACCCAAAATACAACAACAACAACAACAAAACCCCCCAAAAACAAAAAAACAAAATAAAACAAAAAAAAAAAACCCAAACAAAACAACCCAAGAACCAGGTATGAATATTCCTCATCCTGGCAGCTCTGCTGTGGGTATGAGTTCGAGTTGAAGAATCACACTTGGGAGACACAACAGACTTTAGTATTACTTCTACTAAGCTTTCTGGAAGGAAACAAGCCCTCAAACACAGAAAAAGACATGGGGAGGTCCAATCGCTACCCCACTAGCTGCTCACCCCCACACAGCCAAGTGTAAGAGCCAAGGTTTGGGGGGTAATCTTATCACAGAGAGGCCACAGTAGCCCCCACAAATCTCATGTGTATGGTTTTTTATCAAGCCTGAGGCCTGCATACCAGCTCCCAGATCCCCCAACCCAGGTTTTTGTTTCACACAATGAGGGAGAGACAACTGTTCCCCATTTATCTTAACTATACTGTTTCTAAGGAAACCGGGCCATGGGACAAGAAGTCATTCTCAAGCAGGCCTGCCTCTGCTGAGGCCTGGAGTTAACCCTTTCTTCACACTCACGCTGACTTCTTCTGTAGAAATGGGAGCATCACTGTGTGCAGTGCCGATCCTCAACTGTAATGTGCAAGACAAGTGTCTTCAAAACCAACACTTACTGCTATTTATTTTTTAGGGTGATAGGTATAACCATCCATCTATGCATCCACCCATCCATCCTGCTCCCCACATTTATCAAGTATACATCACATGCCTCACCTGATTTTAGATACTGGGGATGCAAAAATGAACAGGGCATGTACTTCAAAGTCTGGAGGACAATCTCTCTGCAATGGGTGACTACACCACCAGCCTCCTAGTTCCCTATGGCTGGAGCACTGTGGGACTAGAGAAGAGAGCAACTCACTCTTGCCAGTATTGTGTCTCTCATAGACTCTGTTCTGCCTTTCCTGAGCAAGCGTGTTCATGGAGAAGAGTCACTGATACTCGCAGTGGTTACTTGGGGATGTGGCAAGATCCTAAAGTGCCCTCTGCCTCACCGAATAAAAACTTTAGAATCATCTGTAATTTTTTTATTATATTTCAGACCATAAAAAATAAGGGTCATCTTTGAGCTCTTCCTAGCACAATAATACAATGTTAGGTGTCTAGGAAGTAATCAATAAAGGTTTGTTGAACTAAGTCAAAATAATAGCATGAGGGGAATTTCTTGACATTTAACACATGGAAAAATAAACAAGATGTACTTCAAACCCAAACTTATGGAGCTTATGTTTTCCAAGAGTTCATACCTGTTGAAAAAAGAGAAATATTAAAAAACACATTAGATATGTCCACTAACTGTAGTTCTGCAACACACTATGGGAGAGTGGAGGCATGTTACATCTCTGACTTTGAAACAGATGTCAAGGGGCATGACTGCCTCTCGGTATCACCTCAGAGGCAGCTCTAAGCTGGGGGAAGCCATGTGTCTGACCAGTCATTCTGATTTCATTACTTGGGTTACTCGTTTGCAACATTCATATATATATACACACACATACACACACTTCCCTCTTCTTCTATCTGAGCACAACACTGATTCATGAGTCTTTTACCAGTTTGAAGGAGAATCCAATTTTATTGCTGGCCAAGAACATGATCAATATTCAAATTTAATTTCAACAAAGGAAGGAAGACAAAGTCAAGGAAACCAGCCAGAATGTTGAGCAAAAAAATAATTTCAAATATATTGCAGAATTGAAGGACAAGAGTTTTGAGAATCCAAGAGCCCATGGGCCCATGGGAGTGCAAAAAGAGCAAAGCAATCTGGAAAAGTTTTGCATTACCTGTGGAGTGGAAAGCAAGCATGCCACAAGAGGCAGTGTTTCATAACTGGAATAAGATAGCTCCATTTGACAACGGAAAATACATGCATGTGTAACTTTGGTGAAAATAAAACATTTTAAAGAAAACTATTGTACCAGGTTTTTTTTCACCCTTTTTATGACAAAAATAGTTACTGTTTACTGAGACCTTCTATCTGTTACACCTGAAGACAAGCTGTTCTCAGGCATTATTTTTGAGTTTTACATGACTGCAAATGAGCCATTATCTTCACCTTTTATATAGAAAAAAAATCCCAAAACAAAACAAAACAAAAACCCCTCTGCCTTAAGAGAAGTTAAGGTACTTTTCCAACATCACATCTGCCTGGCTCCAAAGCCCCCTTTGCCCACCAGATAGTCTTTGTTTCTCTGATACGGTCACCCAGGACTTTGTGGGCATAAGCACATTGCTTGTTTTGTGGGATTCCTGGGAACTGAGGCTCATGTACATAGCTTTACTGTGTGACATACATTCATGATGGTGGCAGCAATACCAAGATGTTCTGAATTTGATCAAAAGAAGAGAAACTGTTATAGGAATGGGAGGCATTTAGAGGGCTTCTCTGAGGGCCACTGAAGGAGCAGGAGCCCTTGGATGCAGGGACCTTCCCAGTAGAAACACATTGAGTTGCACTGTGAGGTAGATAGCTAGTGTCAACATGTGGATGGACTGTGGTTTTTGATCCCCCCCTTTTTTGTGAGCTAGTTTTAGACTTCTGGGTTCTGTGCAGACAACTTCCAAGTAAACTCGAACTGACAGATAATAAACATATAGCTAGGGCTGGAGCAGCAGAAATCAATGCATTTCAAGTTCCACATAAGAGAAAGCAGTCAAGGTGTCTCAAGTCCTCTTAGAGTGATGAATGCAATTTACACAATAAGCAAGAAAACATGATTGGGACTAGATGGTGTAAGATCTCATCTAGGAGATGGAAAAGAGGTGTCTGATGGGGGTGATGTGGTTAACCTCAGAAACTGCCAGCAAGATCAGTCCTGAAAGTTGGGAAAAAAAAAACCTACCCCAAAACCAGACAAAGTAAAATGAACTTGTGAATATAAGCCAAAGAAACAGGACAAGCTTAGATTGTGTGTTGACCCACGTTGCCTTCAAAACAGAGATAGGGCTGAGCCTGGACTACAGAGCTGACTGTGTTGAAGTGGTTCTGCTTTGCTTGTTAATCACAGTGGACCCAAACGACAGTTCTACAGACACCTCAAGACATTTTTTGAAGATAGGGCAAGATGAGTGAGCCTTCTTTAGGTCACTGCCAAATCCTATTCTATTTGCCACAGTTAATCTGAATGGCACACTCCCCTAGTGAGAGCCCTTGAGGGCCATAAGATGAACTCACTGAAATTTTTGATGACATCTGTCATAAAATAAGTCTCATGGTTGGGCGTGGTTCCACACGCCTGTAATCTCAGTATGTTGGGAGGCTGAGACAGGAGGATCGCAAGTTTGAGGCTTGCCAGGGCAACTTAGTGAGACCCTGTCTCAAAGTTCATAAATAAATAAATAAGTAAATAAGGGCTGGGGGTGTAGCTCAGTGTCAGAGAGCCCCTGGGTTCAATCCCCAACAGCACATAATAAATAAATATCTACATGTAGCCCCCCCAACTTATAAAGCTCATACATTTCAATAACCTAGTAACAGGTGATGGGAGTTGAGGATGAGGCGCTGCTTCCCCTTCCTCTTTCTTCAGAGGGAACTTTTCAGAGGCAGTCGAGTGTTCTGTGGTCTAAGCCTTGGCTTTGGAGTTGCAGAATAGAGAGGCTCTGTTTAGGGTTTTGGACCCACTTGCCTGCTCTGCCACTGTGACCTTGGACAAGTAACTAACCTCTGAGACTAGACACCATGTCTTGCAAAATGGGGATGATATCATTCCCTCCTTTGGAGCCTGGTGCGGCATTCAGTAGGATGATGGGTATACCTGAAGCAGAGCTTGCACACAGTCAGACTCCATGGATGCTAACTTTATAGTTACTTCCTTACACTAAGCTTCCCTTCCTTACTCCTAAATTGGGCATAGGAAACCCTCCCCATGAATTTGTCTGTGGAATTAGTATATGTGAGCCCTTGATGAATGGTGGTCATTATTCCTTAGCCCTGCAAACTCTCATCAGAAGTTAGGATTGCAGAGGGACCCAGCAGCACGAGGGTCGATCTCAGGAGACAACTGAACGGAGATGAGTTAGGTTAATAACATTACGCTTCAGTCCCTTTACCTTCTTCCATTTGGCTTTTGGGGTGATGCACCCCTGATCCTTCTGGTTTCAGGTTGATACTCCAGCCCAGAAATGGCTTACTAGGATTTTCCTTGTTTCCAGCCTCGTTGCTCTCCTAAGTTAGCCCTCCTCCTCCTCCTCCTCCTCCTCCTCCTCCTTTACCAGAGATTGAACCCAGGGGAATTCTACCTCTGAGTTACACTCCCAGCCCCATTTTATTTTTATTTATTTATTTTTTTTGCGGTACCGGGGATTGAACGCAGGGAGCTCTACCTCTGTGCTACACCCCCGGCCCTATTTTTTATACTTTATTTTGAAACCGGGTCTCATGAAGTTGCGGAGGGCCTCACTAAGGAGAGAGAGAGAGAGAGAGAGAGAGAGAGCGAGCGACAGAGCTGAGGCTGGCCGCGAACCCGTATCCTCCGGTCTCTGCCTCCCAAAGTACTGGGATTACAAGCGTGTGCCACCACGCCCAGCCCCATTTTATTTTTTATTTTGAAACAGGGTCTCACTAAATTGCTGAGGGTCTTGCTAAGTTGCTGAGTTTGGCCTAGAACTTGTGTCCTTCTGTCTCAGCCTCCCGAGTACTGGGATTACAGGTGTGAGCTATCACATTTATTAACAAATAGAGAAAATGGTCTAAAGAAAATGCCTCTGCCTATCCTTATTTGCTTTTGTCTCCTTTATTGCACATGCACACACACACACAAAGACTACGAACTCATGTTTTAATGAATCAAATTTGGTCTGGCAAAATCCATTGTTTCAAATAACTGTTGTTTTGTCAAAAATCACCCCACACTTTAGAATCTTAGAATGCTGCCAACCATTTTGTTATCTCTCACAGCTCCTGATCAAGAATGTGGAAAGGGTTGAGCTGGGCACTTGTGGCTCTGCATCTCTCATGTGCCTGCAGTCAGATGGGGCTGATATTGGAACAGCAGGACTCCAGAGAAGCTGGGGGTGGCTGAGCATGTCTTTGTGTAGTCTCAGCACTTCTGCGTGTGTTCTGTTTGGCAGGGTAGTTTGGTTTCCCCACAGCATGGCAGCCTCATGGTAATTCAGAGGCCAGAGAAGCAGGAAGAAGCTGTGTTGCCTTGTATAGCCCAGTCTCAGAAGCAAGACTGACTTGCTTCATAATTTCTGGACCCAGTGCAAAATGAAACCAAGAATTTAAAGCCTGCAACAGCAGAGCATTAAACCAAGTGCAGGGAGAGCCCTTCTGAGCACAGCTTTCTTTATGATTTCACGGGCTCCATGCCAATGAATGTCATCTAGTGTCACGCTCACCATACACTATTTGTCAACCCGTCTCTAAGGTCAACCCAGATTCAAGGACAGGGGACATGGAACCCATCTTTTGATGAAAAAATTATCAAAGAATTTTGTTGGTACATTTTGCTAAGTTGCTGAGGCTGGCCTGGAACCTGTGATCCTCCTGTCTCAGCCTCCCAAGTACTGGGATTACAGACATTAGCTACTGTGCCCAGGTACTTTGGTTTGTTTCACATAATACTATAACTTGGAGCTCATTCAATGCACCTAAAGCTGTCTCCTATTAATCAATGAAGAATATTTCATTGTATGTATGTGGTATCAGTTAACGAGTCCTCAAGTGAAAGGTATTTAATTCATATCTGATTTTTTTTATTACCAAATAAATGTTGTATATCTTTTGTTGTATACATGTGAGAGTATTTTATAGGACATTTTAAGATGAGAGTATGTATATGTGAAATTCTCACAGATAGTTAATTTTGATTCAAATGGAATTTATGAGTCAAAAATATGTTCATTTATATTTCTGACAGATATTCTCAAATTTACCTGTAAAGAAGATGTTTTAAGAGTTAGAATTACATTCTCATCAACATTGCATGAGAATACTTTTTTCACTTCTCTAGTATATGACATACAATCAAAAATTTTGAATCTAATAGTTTAAAAAGTAGACTCTGCCAGGTACCTCCTGTAATATCCATACTTGGCAGGCTGAGACTGAGACTGGAGAATCACAGGTTCAAAGCCAGCTTGGGCAATTTAGTGAGACCCTGTATCAAAATGAAAAATAAGCCGGGCGTGGTGGTGCATGCTTGTAATCCCAGTACTTGGGAGGTGGAGACCAGAGGATCCGGGTTCGCGACCAGCCTCATCCAATTTAGTGAGGCCCTCCGCAACTTCGTGAGACCCGGTTTCAAAATAAAAAGGATAAAAAATAGGGCCAGGGGTGTAGCTCGGAGGTAGAATGACCCTGGGTTCAATCCCCGGTACCACACACACAAAAAAAGAAAAATAAGTAAATAAATAAATAGGTCTGGGGTTGAGCTCAGTGGTAGAGGCCCCTGGTTTCAATCCCTAGCACTGTAAAAACAAAAACAAAAAATAATCTTCCCTCAAGAAAACAAGAACAACAACAAAAATTGTTATTTGAGTAAGACTGACTACCTTCTAATATGATGGAAAGTAATTTGTATTTCATTTTCTCTGAGTTACTGTTTTTACCCTTTTTTTTTTCCCTTTGAGTTGCTTTTTTTTTGCAGTATTGGGGATTGAACCAGGGGCATTTTACCTCCGAGCTGCACCCCCGGCCCTATTTTTTTATTTTTTATTTTTTATTTTTATTTTTATTTGGCAGTATTGGGAATTGAACCCAGGGGCACTCTACCTTCAAGCTACACCCCCAGCCCTATTTTTTATTCTTTATTTTGAAACAGGGTCTCACTACGTTGCGGAGGGCCTCATTAAGTAGCTGAGACTGGCTGTGAACCTGGATCCTCCGGTCTCAGCCTCCCAAGTATTGGGATTACAAGCGTGCACCACCACACCTGGCTTATTCTTTATTTTGAAATAGGGTCTCACTAAGTTGCGGAGGCCTCACTAAGTAGCTGAGGCTGGCTGCGAACCTGGATTCTCCTGTCTCAGCCTCCCAAGTACTGGGATTACAAGCGTGTACCACCATGCCCAGCAGAATTGCTGATATTTTCTTATTGATTTGTTGGACCATTTATATATGTTGCAAATATTTTCTCCTGTTTATTTGTAAGCCAGAGAATGAGCATAGGGATGCAGGGGAATCACAAGTGAAAATACTTTGAGGCATACAAGGGGAATAGAAAGAACCATGAGGCTATTTTTCTCCACCTTGTGATTTCTTTTTATCTAGAAATTAAAATTATTCTGTAGTCAAATCCATTGTCTTTTTGTTTATAGTTCTGAAGTAATTTCAAGACCATATTAATCTGAAACTGTAAAAACATCTGCCATGTTTCCTTTTAGCAATTTTAATGGCTTCATTTTGTATGTTGAAATCATTTTTCTATATATATTTTATTTTTGTGAAAAGTAAGAAGTGAAATATATTTTCCCCTAGGTGACTCCCCAGTTGTCCTGACAACATTTATTGGACAATACATATTTTACCTATTGACTTGGAAAGACGCTTTTATCATCGCTTAAATCCCTGTTTGTATTGGAGTCCATTTCAGGACTCTGTTTTGGTCTATCGTTCTGTCCTTTCAGGTGTAATACCATACTATTTTAATTACAGCTTTATAATTGTCTTTTCCTCTCTATTTGGGCTTATTTTCTCATTAAGAATATTCTTGACTACACCTGCAAGTTTATTTTCCATATTAATTTTAGAATTAGCTTGTTTCATTCCAAATATTCCTGTTGGTGCCATCATTGAGATAGCATTGAGTGGACAGTGCGAATTTAAAATCGAGTCTTACTAGCTACATACCTGAATCTGAACATGACTTTTCTTTAAGTCAACAACTGTATGATGCATGTATTAATGATATCTTCATTTTCCAGAGGAAGTAGAAATCTTCTGAGAGGTTAAAACAATCCTTACTCCTCAGGGTCACAAAACTTACAAGTCTTGGGGAGGGTGTGGCCCAGATGTTCTTGCTCATACACTTGTTCTTCCTGCTCCAGTCACTGTCTGCAGATCTACTCAGCTTCATCTGTGCCTCGTGGCAGGGAAGGGCAGATCCTGGAGACCAAGGACACACCCGTTGTGGCATTCAGTTGTGCAAAGAAATACGATGTAGTTAAAATAGCATTTGCTTTGGGCCTGGGACAACCTTACTTTCCCCTATATCTTTGCTATTTCTTGTCTATGAGATTTTGGGAAAATTACTCAACTTTTGTAGAAACTCAGTTCTTTTTCAAACAATGGTACCTAACTTGCAGAAGGTTAGAGAGGATGGACCATATGCAATATTTGGAACTTTGGAGTTGCTTCATGAATATTATATGTGCCCCTCCCCTTCAACAAGGCATTTAAGGAAGTTCCCATGTGCTATTGTAATCTCTGTGATCACTTTGTACTGTTAAGTTTACCAGACTGGTGATTTTCCCCTCACAGATGAAGGTTCAAGCAGAATCATGGGTTATGTGGAAAAGCTCCAGCTCAGATGGGGAAAGGGGCTCTGTTTAAGGTGGTCTTGCTCTCCAGTTTTCCCCACTCAGCTGTGCTAAGGCCTCTTGCCTCTCCCTTTAGGGCAGTTATTTTGGTCTTCAGTGGGGGCTTCCCTACCCCCTTACTCGTGTGCTAGGGCTAGTTGTTACTAAAAACAGCAATTGAAAATAGATCCACTTAGGATGAATTGATTCCAAAATGTTATAGTAAGTAGTGAAAAATGCTTAAATTGGTTATTTATCTTTCTGGGTGTAGTGGTGCATACCTGTAATCCCAGTACTTGGGAGGCTGAGACAGGAAGCAATGTAGGGAGACTGTCAGCAACTTAGTGAGACCCTGTTTCAAAACAACAAATAAAATAGGGCTGGGGATGTAGCTTGGAGGTAGAACACCCCTGAGTTCAATACCCAGTACCCAAAAATAGGTTATTTATCTTGAAAATTAAAACTAAAAGTTATAAAAATCAGTTTGGGGATTAAATTAACATAATTATAAGTTTAAAGTTTACAGTCAATAAGAAAAGTGTCTCATTTTTGGTAAAAATGTTTGAAGATAGTTGTATGGTTATATGTGACATTTATTTCACATTTTTGCATCATGAACAAAAAATTGAGGGCTTCATCAGTTTTCCTAAGGCTTTCTCTTAATCAGGTGGTATTTAAATCATTTTTGCTTTGCTGTGCCCGGCTGTTATTCTCCTTGCTAATTTTCCAATTTTTTTTCAATTGTGAAGGACTCTATCTCTGTAGGATCCTCATTTGTCAATGGCTTTGCTCACAATTCCAGCAGTTCTCAACCGTAACATTTGTCGACTGAATATATTCACATTTTGCAAGCCTGGCAAGTTCACTTTGCAGTTCTCTTGCGTGGAATTTGTACTGATTTTTTAAATGAAGTTTGTGACATCTGAGGGCCAGTGTTAGTCGGCTGAATAATGAGCCCCGAGTCATGTCCACAAACGAATCTTGGACCTTGTGAATGTTACCTTACAGAGCAAGGGGGACTTTGCAGATCTGATTGAGATAAGGATCGTTCCCTGGGTTATCCAGGTGACTCTGATATAATCACAACGGTTCTTATAAAGTAAGGGAGGTGCTCAGAGTGAGTGGTAAGGGAGAAACGATGCGGGAGACTGGGGTGATGCGGCCACCAGCCAAGGAAAGTCCTCTGGGAGTGGCAAAGAACAGATTCTCTCCTGGAACTTCCAGAAAGTACATGCTCTGCCAACACCTGGATGTTTGCCCTTTGAGGCTCATTTCAGTCCGAAATGAGAGACTAAGTTTGTGTTGCTTTGTGCCACTGTTTCTAGTAAGTTGTTTCAGCAGCAACATGAAACTCACACAGCCAAATACTGCTCAGAATTCCGACCAGAGCATGGGGGTGGTGGGTGTTGTGAGGAGTGTGGGGGAGACAGTCCGTTCATTAGCAAATACCTTAAAGATTTTGGCTTCTCCATGCAACCTATAACTATGGTGTATGAGTGTGTATGTGTGTGTGTGTGTGTGTGTGTATGTATAAAGAACTATTATCCAAAAGACAATTTTTGGAAACTTTCCCCCTGCAACTTCTTTTTTGCAGAACTATTATATCCAATTATTATCTTTGGCTATTGGGGAAATAACCAAGAATAAAATTCAAAGGAGCCATGGAGGTCTGATGACTGAACATAAGCAAGTGCCTGGAACTACTCAAGGAATAAAGGAAAGCTGCTGACAGTTGTGGGAAGCAATGCTGGAACGAGTTAAGAGTCAGAATAAGAGTGAGTGCAGCTGCGCCGAGAAGTAGGACTTGGGGTGGGGTGGGGGTGGGCAGAGCTAAATAAGGATTTTTTAGAAAGTTTTACTGTGTGTTGTGAATTGTAATTTATACCTCTGCTGCTTTTCAACCAGGTTCCCTTTATGAAAATCTTCAGTAATGCTCCAGAGTTTGGACTTTGTATTTATTTATGTATTTTGGTGCTGGGGATGAAACCAGGCCCTCCTGCATGCTAAGCACATGCTCTACTACTGAAATCCACCCCAGCCCCTGTTTTTTCTAAATATCTCTGTAGTGCACCTGGCCCTAAAGCAGGGGAAGGCATACTTTTATTTGGATCACATGTTATAAAAACAAACGTGAATCATTTTGTACCAGAGGCTTCTGACCCAGGTCTTTCTGACCTGTAATCTAGGCTGGGGCCAAAATGTTGGTAGCTCCAGTCTTTAGCATTTTGAGTGAAGCTTGCTTGCTGATTGTCTTCTTAGGACATGACTTTATGGCAATTTGTGCTTTCTGAGCAGCTCCTGGGTGGGCAAGGCCTTCCTAACCTCAGCTTCATGCTTCTGTTTCTCATTTTCTCTGCTTTTCTGAACGTATAACAGTCAAACACCTGTCATTTTAGGATCCCTTTCTTTGGCTGCCACCTCCTTGGCCTGTCTTGTCACTGACTAGTGATGTCCCTTTCTGGGGCAGTGCCCATCCTGTTTCCATGAGCACCGTGTGGGAATTCGAGAGCAAAGTCAACAAAATATTTACATTTGCACAAATACCACTTACACCACTTCATACACTGTCAAAGTCCAGTTCTGGTCTATAACAACGGTGATTACAACCATATTCCCAGCATATGGCCCAGAGGAAATGCAGACTGTGCAGCCAATTTCCACCCAGTGCTAGGTGACTGTCAGCCCCGAGCACGGACTGGAGGTTCTGGGCAGTTTCAATGAGAGGTCTCCCTTACTGTGTCCTCTGTCTTAGCCTTAGAGAAACTAAAGATGGGTTTCAGCTTTGAAATATCCTCTCCATATTATTGGGCTCATGGGTGCTGCTTGACATTATCCTAAAATGTGCTGTGAGTTTTGCGTGTGTTTTATTGTTATTTTCCCCCAATTGAAGCTGGGCAGAATGATTAACAGTTGGTCAGAGAGGTCATTCAGGAGTCACCACGGACTGGAATTCTACCTCAGATGCACATGTGTTCGAGCTTCTCATTCCCAGGAAAGACTCCCTCATGGGAAAGAGAGACTGTCCAAGTACTTATGACCTGAACTGATAAAGTTGGGGAAAACAGAATGGGATTTTTCTTTAGGCTATGAGTGTCCTGCATTGCAGCATCCATATGGGCTGTCTTGTCTTGTCAGAGTTCCACAAAACATGTCTGCATTCATAGAACCAGTGCTCCAACCGGCCTGGTTAACAGCAGCCCGTGGCGTGGCCGGTGGACGCCTCTCTCTGGCTCTGAGAGTATAACTAAGTCCCGAGTGATTACTACAGAGAACTAATAGCCCCGGAAGTGCAAAATGAGGACAGAAGCTCTTTGTGGAAACGTGCAGCAAGGATTTGTGTCAGCCAATTTTTGACAAAGGTGAATCAAATGGACACACCCGAGTTACCTTTTCTTTTTTCTTTGCTATGGGGATTTGGTGTGAGCAGGAGGAATCAGTTACACACGGAATCATTTCCTCAACAAAGATGAAAATTCTTAGATAAGTATCTACATTTTGCCGGGTGGCTGGCATGCTAGGATTATTTTGACAGAAAGCAAATAGCAAGGCAGTATGTGAGACTCGAGTGGAAAAGAAATTTTGGATCAACCCATGCGTTACTCTGTGAAAAGATCCAATCAATTTTACTTCCGTTGCCAGAGGAAGGAGTTATGTAGCCATGTTGGGCAGGGCTCACAAATTACTCTACAATCACAAAGTAAATAATATCTAAACCCTACAAATTGAATTTTTATTAAAAAATTCATCTCTGGTTACCTCAGGGTTTATAAAAATCTTTTAGAGCTTGTGGAGGAAGGCAATATATCTCAATGTACAACACCATATTGATTAGGGTGAGCGATTTTAATTTTTAGGGTCAGGAATATACCTCACCCTTTAAGACAGGCTTACTGAGAAGGGAGCATACAAATGTTGCTTTAAAAGCCATTCTAATTCTTCTTGTGTTCTTTATCTATATTACCACCCCGGTTGCTAGTTTCATGTATTTTACAAATTGGGATTAATGGCTTTTTTGCATAACCATTTCAAGGTCACAATTTCATAAACCGAGTAAGTAAATAAATCTCTATCATTGACTCTCTGTGTACTAACATCTATATATTCATTACTTCTTGCATTCATAAGATGCTAGTACTGCTATTAATAAAATTTGTATTTCCTGCACAAGGCTCATGGTTTAACTAGAACATAGGAGTAGCAATGTGTCATAACGTTTTTCCAAGATGAACAAGCAGAACTTTTTTTTTGTGCTCTTGCACTATCCATTTGTCAGAATTTCTTCTATAAGCACAGGGGATAATTTGAGAATTTATTATGTGAAAGGTATTTGCCTATAGGTTCTCATTTAAGAAAGGTATATATTATTCTCATTTTATGGTGGAGGAAACGGAACCTGAGGGATTTAAGAAACTTGTGTGTTTCCCCAAGGGGTAGTATCAAATTTTGAACCTTGGTGCATCTTGACTCTGAATGCTTGGGTCTTCCTACAATTTCCCACCACTTTTCAACAACTGTATTCCCTAGATGGGTGTGGTGGCCTATGCCTGCAATCCCAGTACTTGGGAGGCTGAGACTTGGGAGGATCGCAGGTTTGAGGCCAACCTTAGCAACTTAGACCATTTCAAAATGAAAAATAAAATAGGGATTGGGGTATGGCTCAGAGGTAGAATGTCCTTGGGTTCAATCCCCATTACCCCTTTCCCCACAACTGTATTCCTTTACAGTTCTGTCCCATGACTCCTTCTCTGACCTCTACCAGGTACAGAGACCTGTGTTGGGAGCACGTCAAGGTAATATTTTCTGAGATGCATCAGTCAGGGTATGATGCATTATGTCATAGTATGAACAACACTGATATCTAAGTGCTTTAAACAGCAAAGACTTACTCTTTATTGGTTATTGGCATCATAGCTATTTTGGAGGTGACTTTGATTCATGATTTCCACAATCGGGGCAGGCTGTTGGGGTCTCCATTATATGTGTACATTGCTGGACCTTGTGGTACAGTGAAGAACAGGGTCGGTCAGGCATTGGTTCTTAAAGCCTTCTGATGGGAAGTATTGTACAAGCTTCCTCTCTCATGTCATTGGTTAAAACAATTCACTCGGCCCCACCTAACCTCACTGGGCAGGTGAGTGTGGTACTTCCAGGTACCTGGAGGGCAGGGAAGAGAGTATCAGTGAATGGCACCATACCACTATGCGTTCAAAAGAAAGCTATGTTGAAATAAATATACATTAGCTTTAAAGAATTTCAATACATGGTAGTTACACTCTGAAAACTTCCCTAGACTTGCTTCTAAGGTCCAGAAAAGGAATGGCGGTTCCAGAGATTATTCTAATTCAATTACCCACAGTAACAGATTCCTTGAGGAAGAATTCAGTGGTGACGTTTCTTTTCCCTTAAAAAGGCACTGTTGATAATTGTCAGATTTTAAGGAAGAGGTAGAGGTAGACTTAAAAGTAATAGCACAGGGATGTTGAAAAAGTAATTTAAAGCATAAAAAAAATCCTACTTCATCTGAGCTTCCCCTTAAAGCTGTCCCCATTTATACAACCCATAAGAGAAACTGGAAGTTAGAATTTAGACTTCATTCAAATGGGATAGATCACTCAGTGCCTTCTTTGGGGATTGTTTTGTAAAATAGTAAGGTGTAAATTAACTCTCAGGTGTCAATTTGAACAAGCCCATGAGGCAAATAGTAGGAAGATTGGTTAGAGAAATTTCTCCAGCAGAGAGGACAATGTTGGCTGGGGCTTGGAGGCAAGAGAAGCAGAAGCTGCCCTAAAATAAAAATTGTGTGCCGTGATTGCAATTAATAGCCTGTCACATAAAACCAGAATGAAATCATCTGGAACTCTGTCCCGTCGTTTAGACCAGAATTGTGATTTGTGACTGTGGCATTTTAATTTTGTGCTTCTTTCAACATAAGCTAAGTATAATCGAGCTACTGGGGCTCTTAGCTCCTGCCTCGCAGTGCCTGGCAGTGCTCTCGTGTGCTCCGTGAAAGATGCAATCACACAATCAGAGTCATATTTTCCCTGGGGTTTCCTGGGGCGGACTGGTTCTGCAATTTTCCAGTAATTGTTTTGGGAAGACAGCCCCAGATTTGGATTTTCTCTTAAATCTTTCCCTGTACCGTGGCTCTTGGCTTCTCTTTTGCCAACCTCATTTAAGTGCCTGGGAGTGGGGTGGAGTGGCATGTACCATTAATTACCCAATGGGAATTGGTGCCTCTCTGAATGGACCCCCTGGCCCAGAAATCCCCTCTATCCCTAAAGGCTGGAGCCCAAAGTATCATTCTACAATGCCAGACAAACTAATTCGTGGGCATTGGGTCCTATGGTATGAATTGCTGAGGTGGCTTTTGGGATTAATATGCTTCTCTTACTCACAATTTGGGAAATAACTAAGGTTTGTGCATATAGATTTTTCCCTTTTACTTATCGGTGCCCACAATGCACCAGTGAAGTTGATAAGCCACATGCAATTGCTACTACTATTATTTTTCCCTTTCATTTTACTGATAAGAAAACGGAGGCTGTGGGTGGTTTAGTCAAGCCAAACAGCTGGAAAATGTTGGAATCTGCCTTTAAAAAAATGTGTTTTTTTTCTTGGTACTGGGGATTAAGCCGCAGGACATTCTACCTCTGAGCTACACCCCAGCCCTTTTTATTTTTAACTCTGAAAGAGGGTCTTTCTAAGTTGCTGAGGCTGGCTTTGAACCTGTGATCCTCCTGTCTCAGCCTCCCAAGTGCCTAGGATTACAGGAGTGCACCACCATGTCTGGCTTCAAATCTGCCTTTTAAGATGCAAAGTCTTGTGCTCTTTTTTATGCAATGCTTGTTAGTATTCTGGCCACCAGGTGTAATAACATGGAAGCAATAATAATAGTTGCAAGTACTGACAGATCTTGCTGTGAGTGCTGCTTTTGGATGGGGTCCCTCTTGCAGAGTGGACTGCCGCCCTCTGCTGGCGAAGTGGCCCGCAGTTCTAGTTGCTTGCTTTCCTCTGGACTTTTAGCGCCCCCTCTTCCTAGTGCACCATCTTTCAGAGGAGTGTGACACTCTCCATGAAGGGTAGAGACCATTCTGGGTGGCACTTGACTTAAGGAAAATGTCCGAGAGAATCGAAGAAAGCAGGACTGGTCATTTCTTCAGCAACACCCTCCTGTGTGTGAAAGCTTCCTTTTCTCCTGCCATCTGCCCAGGGGGCGCTTTCACTTACCCTGCCCCCAGGGTGGCCCTTGCATGCCTTAGCTCCGCCATTCTCCTAATTCCATTTAAAAAGGTCAACATTCTTTACAAAACATTCCAGGGAAGGTGGCCAAGAGGAAGAGATTTATTCCACACCCGAAGCCTGGGAGCTATTAAGGAGTTGGGCTGGAATGCCTCAGCTCCTTGGGCAGCCAAGATGGAGAGGCCCTCTGACTAGAGATGAGCGAGGCAGGTTGGTTTTGCAGGTGGCTGTGTGTGTGTGTGTGTGTGTGTGTGTGTGTGTGTGACAGGCGGGCTAGGCTCTTGATGGGAAGAGGCAAGTCTTCATAGAGTGAGTCCAAGTCCAGCAGATGAGCTGGGACTATAAGACAGGCAAGTAGAAATTAAATAGACATGTTTAAACTAAAACTAAACCAGGGACAGATGAGTGACTGGACTAGTTCAGATTTGGTTGATAAAGAAAAAGTCAGGCTTCTTACGTGCTAACTGGAGATTTCCATTGCACGGTTTTCTCTGGAAACTGAAAAAAGATTGTCTGGATGTCCTGACCAATGAGTTTTCAGTTTGCATCATTTTAATACACCATATATGGATTGCAAATTAGGATTCTCACTCTCATAAATCTAGGAAAAATTTATATAAATTACACCAGTCACAACTTTATCTGAAACAAGTACCAGAAGAAGGTGGCAAATTAGCTTATACCAGTGGTTCTCAAAATGTGGTCCCTGGACGAGCAGCATCAGTATCATCCAGGAATTGATGTGAAATGCACACTCTCAGGCTCCACTCTGGACCACTGAATGAGAAACCTGGGAGATGGGCCCAGAAATCTATGTTTTAACAAAGCCCTACAGGGAATTCTGATGCATGCTTAAATTTGAGCAGTGTCGCCTCACAGTGTAAACGACTAAGACCAGATCATTTCCACCAAGGGAATACTGCAAATGTTGTGATGGGGATGGGGAGGAGGGAGATGCAGAAATGTAAAGAAAAGATTTGAAAAACACATATCTCGCCGGGCGTGATGGCACACGCTGGTAATCCCAGTACTTGGGAGGCTGAGACAGGAGGATCACAGGTTCACAGCCAACCTCAGCAAGTAGGGAGGCCCTCCGCAACTTGGTGAGACCCTCTTTCAAAATAAAGAATAAAAAAATAGGGCTGGGGGTATAGCTCAGAGGTAGAATGTCCCTGGGTTCAATACCCAGTACCGCAACAACAACAACAACAAAAACAAAAACAAAAACCCCAAAACCCCCAGAAAACAGAAAAACAAAACAACAATGCCATGTTCCAAATGGTTAAGATTGCTTGAAGTCTGACCACTAGATAAATTGAGGTAATAACAACACTATACAGCTTAAAGGTGAATTGTCAGGATCACAAAAGGGCAAGGTAGAGCGTCTGAAAGAAATAATGACAACTAGGATTGATCAGGCATACTCTGTGATTGTTCTAGGGCTTTGTCATTAGCTGCCCTGTATTCTGACACTGTGACCTTCTTTGATATAGATGCTGCAAAATCATATCTTCCTGAAAAGGTCAAGACCAAAATTATTTCATAGAAATTAATTTTCTTGGGGGGGAAGGAATTGGCAATGTTATCTGAAATTTTTATTGAAACAAATTTTATTCAATTTGGGGATAATAAACCATAAAGCATCAGAAATCTTTAATCATTTATTAATATGATTCATACGGCTTTAATTAAAAAAAAGGGTTGCGAGCCTCATTCTAGTCTTCGCTATTTATTATTTCTTTCTTGAAAAACCAGCATTTCTCTAACATGGTGTTTAGATAGTAAAATGCTTGTGGAGAATTTAGTCCTTATGGCTAGAATCCCTGAAATGGCAAAATAAGCCAGTGATTGTCACTTTGTGTGAAGGAGAAGAAGAAAAACCTGTTCTTAATTACTGGGCAGCTGGTATGTTTTAATTGTTTGCTTTTTATAAGCAGTAAAATAAAAGGAGTAATCGGTAAGTATCTTTATATATGGTGAATGCGGCGCACCTCACACTCGTGTATCACATCCCCAGGGAGCTTATTAACCATGCACGTTGCCCGCCCCTCGAGGTTTTGATTTAGTAGGGATATGATTCTTAACAAGCATCCAAATGACTGTGGTGCAGGTGGCCTGAGGAACACACTTTCTGAAACCCTGCCCAGGGCCTACCCATCATTTATGTGCTCATTATTTGAGCACATCTAAAAGTGACTGGCAATTCATAAAAAGCCAGTTTAGTGCAGATAAAGACTTGACTGTGAGCAATCGATGCTTATTCCAATACAGCCTCCTTAGTTGGCATGTGAGGAAAAGGAGTGGTACATGCAAAATAAAAATTTAAAAAGATATTAATACTGTATTTTTTTAGGGCAGTTTTAGATTTATAGAAAATTGAGCAGAGGACCGGGCAAGGTAGCGCATGCCTGTAATCCCAGTACTTGGGAGGCTGAGACCAGAGGATCACAGATTTGAGGCCAGTCTCAGCAACTTAGCAAGACCCTGTTTCAAAATAAAAAAAGGCTGGGGGTGTAGCTCAGAGGTAGAATGTCCCTGGGTTCAACTCCCCATACTTAAAAAAAATTTTTTTTGAGCAGATAGTAGAGAGCGTTTGCATCTGCTCCTTCTATTCACCCCTCTTCACAGCTTTCCCTGGTAAGAACATCCTGCGTTAGTTTGGTGCATTTGTTACAACTGAACCAACATTGACATGTCACTGTTAATGAAAATCCATAGTTTTCCTTAGGGGTCATGCTTTGTTATTGTACAGTTCTACTGGTTTTGATAAATACAGAATATTCTGTATCTGCCATACAGTACCCTACAGAATTGTTTCAGTGCTTTAAAAATCCCCTGTGCTCTACCTATGCATCCCTTCCCCACTCCCCTGCCTCAAGCCCTTGGCAGTCCCTGGGTTTATTGTCACTATGGTTTTGGCTTTTCCAGAGTGCCACATAGTTGGAATTATACAGGATGTAGCTTTTCACCTTGATTCCTTTCACCAACCAGTATGCATTTAAGATTCCTTTATGTTTTTTAGTGGTTTTTTATTGCTGAATACTATTTCACTCTATGGATGTTCCACATTTTATTCATTTACTATTTGAAGGCTATCCTTCAAGGCCAGGATCATATTGTGAGCACTGATGTTTCCCAAGCCTGATAGACTTGGGGTGTAGTTCAGTGGTGGGGTGCTTGCCGAGCATGCACAAGGCCCTGGGTTCAATCCCCAGCACTGCAGACAAAACAAAACCAAGTGTGGTAGATACTTTTTAAATGTTTATTGAATGGATCATGACTGTCTCTAATGTAAATTTCTTTCTTTTTTAATTTTCTGCTTCCATCTGTTGTGTTGTAGAAAAGCAGAAAAACTTTGTTAAAAACTATATGTTTAAACAGTCAATAAGGTGCTAAACAAGCCCTTAGTATGACCTTTGTGAGAGCTATTGTGGCTTTTGAAGAAATATGGTGCTACAGTATATTTTCAAGAACACAGAAAATTTGAATATCCATGTGCCTTCCATCTAATTAAAATAATTGCTAACATCTTGTTATATTTTCTTTATCTCTGCCTCTAAATATACTTCTGAATATACACATGTGAATTAGTAGTCAGTTGTGAGGTCCTAACGCTTCAACTTGCACTGTCTAAGAAGAAATATGATGGAAATATTTTATTACACTTAAGAAATTAGCAGTTCTAGATGAGTTAGTAGACATTCCATATTTAACACCCCAGTCATCACAGGAATGTCTTTTAGGATCTAGTCTAGGTCCGCACTTTGACAGGCGTGCTGTGCTGTGTAAGGTGAGGAGGTGTACTGCGTGGTCTTGGCGAAGAGCTTGACATCCCCCGCAGTTCAGTATGACCTCTGACACAGTTTTGGGTTCTGAGAGTCCATTGAGTCTATGGTTATAGGCCATTTTAGTTCTATACTCTTGCGATTTATTTTTAAGGAAGCATAAAAGTAGAAATGTTATGGAGTAATTTGACAGGAACTGATGAACTATCAAATATGAGAGCAATGTATTTAAGCCAGATTTCAAATAGTAAACAACTCAGGCTATGTCCATGGAGTTTTGAAGTACTTCTTCTATGTGGAACTCAGCTGTGTGAAAATAAATACAAATATAGCTATGGTAATCAATATCTTCAAGTTCCATAGAGAACTGAGGCTACCGATCACTTACCGAAGCTTTTACCAGCACAATAACCTTCTTAACTACTATGACTTGGCTTGGAAAGTAAAGCCTTTTAGATGATTGAATTAATTTATCATGCTAAAATAGTGATTGTCTTTAAACATTAGAAAGTTTAAAAATATTTTTCATTTTGTGATAATTTTAGAGTTTAAAAAATGATAGAAACCCAGATCCCCCAGATATTTACATTTTTGAATAGCTAAAGTGCATTTATCAAAGTTCTTTCAAGCTAGATGTGGTGGCATATGCCCGTAATCCCAGTACTTGGGAGGCTGAGACAGGAGAATCATAGGTTCAAGGCCAGCCTCAGCAACTTAGTGAGACCCATGGCAACTTAGACCCTGTTTCAAATTAAAAAAATGAAAGGGCTGGAGATGTAGCCCAGAGGTAGACTGGCCCTGGATTCAATCCCTAGTATCTCCCCCTCACACAAAAATTTCTTCAAATTTTCCTTAATGAAAAGAGTTCCTTAAAAAAAAACGCACACAAAAAAAACAAAAAACATAAAGAACTAATTCAGTTTCATAGTAGACTGTCCACATGAGTCTTTAGAAATCTCATGTCTGCATTCTGTCTCATCCTCATTCTTATTTCTAAAGATAGTTCTAATTCCATCTCCAATATTTTTTTTCTTAGAAGGAGCTAGTGAGACACTAAACATATGGTAGGATGGGGCTGGAATGATTTGCCTTTGATTTAGGCTTAAAGTTGTTCTGGAGAACTCCTTTCAGAATTGAACACAGGGGTGAAAAAAATACTAGCAAAGCACTGGTAGGAAAAGAATTGACTGTAAACTCCAGAAATGAATGCTGGCATCTTGGCTTCTTTCCAGTTAGATTTTTTTTTTTTTGAGGTACTGGGGATGGAACCCAGGGGCATTCTACCTCCAGGCTACACTCCCAGCCCTATTTTTCTATTCTTTATTTTGAAACAGGGTCTCACTAAGTTGCGGAGGGCCTCACTAAGTAGCTGAGGCTGGCGGTGAACCTGGATCCTCCTGTCTCAGCCTCCCAAGTACTGGGATCACAAGCGTGCGCCACCACGCTGGGCTCCAGTTAGATTTTTAGAAGAAAATTGTTATTGCACAGGAGTGCTTAAGACATTATGGCCTTTACTTTTCTGTTTATGAACTAAAAAGTCCCAAGAATAATTTACATTCAAGCTTCTTATTTTTCTCACTTTTGAGGTGAATGTGTAATGTTTAAATAGTACTGGGTAGTATTCCCCCTCCTCCAGCAGCTGTGGTATACTGTTATATCTTTCATACATAAGCATTTAATTTTTATTTTAATATGTCCCAGACTAAGCTTAGCATCCTCAAGCAAAACATTTAAAATCTAATTGTAATTAACCTTGACTTGTGTTATGATTTATAATTAACACAGGCCTTTCAATTACCCCAGTTGATTTTATGAATCCTGACACTTGTCTTGATAAAGCTCACGTAGAGAGACATTTGGAAGTGGTATTGATGAAAAGATGGCTTAAAAATTCAGGAATTTGGGAAGAAGTTCTATGAATTCAAGGCGAATTCACATTTTAATTTTATGTACACAATTTAATCATCTCAGAATTTAATATAATATTTTTTATAGGAAGTTCACCATTATGTTCATTTGCCTTAGAGGATTAGTGAGATTAAGGAAATAATGTTAACTCAAAGCTAAAAAATTAAACTGTGAATGCCAAATAGTCAGGCTTCAAGAAGTTGCTGTAATGAAAGTTTATGAAAAAAATTGAGATAAAAATTAGAAAACTACATAGAATCCTTTTTTTCTTTTTATTTGTTCTTTCTTTAAATAGAGGAAAAGAGTCTTTGGCCAAAATGGTTATGTTTGGCTGTATCAAAAACACTGTAGTCTCATATTGCTATTTTCATGATCTTGTGCATATAATTAGTGCCCCATGGGTACAGTAACCAGATATCTTTGATAAGATCACTTTCTTAAGGTAGATTGGTGAGGTAAAACATAAAACATGAGGATAAATTTAAATATATCACTGATGAAAGCTAAAGTCTACCTATGAAGAAACCTTAATACCAATTAAATTATGGAAAGAATATTTAAAATGTTGGTTGGATGGGAGAAGAAAGAGGTTACAGAGAGAACTAATCCATATAGACCAGTTTGGAAGTGTTTAGCCAAGCAACAGAAAATTCTTACTCAAAATGGTTTAAACAGTGAGGAAGATTTATTATCCCCCCAAATGTGAGGCAGCTCCAGATTGGCCGATTCAGTTGTTCAATATATCAGACATCTAAATTCTTTGTGTCTTTGTGTTTTGCAATCTGGGACATGCTGACTTAGTTTCCCCACATGGTTTCAAGATGGCTGCCACAGCTCTGGGAAACATCATGGCAATGATGACATCCAGCAGCAAGGGATGTTTATCCCCAACCATCTCTTTTCTCTGTCAATGAGGGAACCTTTCACCAGATTTCTTATATATCACAGTAGCTGAGATTATGTCGCATGCTCATGTTTAGATGAATCCTTGGTAATGGGAATAGGGGATAGGTAATAGGGGATAGGAGGTGGGGCCCCCTCTCCTGAGCACCAGGAAATACAGATATGAGGGGAGGCCAAAGCAGCCTCCCCATCTGCAATCAAATATTTAATGTGAAGAGATCATGAGAAACTTGCAAATGAAAATTTACCACATATGGTATGAGTTAATAAACCAAGGTGCTCAGGTGAACTCAGCTTACAGATACTGAGGAGGGAAATGGGAACTGATTCAGTCAGTGATTAAAAGTTCAGCCCTGCTCCAAGGCCAAAAGTACATTCGTGCTGTGACCCGCAAGAGAGCAGTTAACCTTGTTCATCTGAAATCTTTCTTTAGCTATCTCTGGAAGAAAATTTCTATTTTAAGCCACATAGCCCTCTGCAAAATATCTGGCCATAGAATTTATGGAAAGGATTCAGAAAAAGAAAATGATGTGTTTGGTCTTATCTTAATAATATGTACTATCCTGAGGCTTGTTTGAAGTTGGTAAAAAGAAATGTCTACTTCCAAAAGAGATTTTGGTGTATATAACTATATGAGAAATGTAGACATTTTAAATACTTTTGAAATATAAAATATAATTCATAACTTATCAAAGAATTTTGAGGGCAAGAAATGGGATTCATTCTTCTTATCCTTTACTTTGTTTTTTTAAAATGTGTTTTTATTGGTGCATTATAGTCTCACACCATAATGAAAATCTTGTTGACAGTAACGTACATGCACACAGCACTTGGTGCCCCCCCTGCCTCCCCATTTCCTCTCCTTCCCAATACAGAGTACTGAGATTGATGTTAGTATATTCTCATATGTACACTTAGTCGATGGTAGTAATTCCATTAATGAACTTCACTCTTCTCCTTCCCCTTCCCTTAGACCACCTCCCTGGCTCCACTGAGGCTTCTCCTCCATTGTCTGGAGTCCCTCTGGTATCCCAATTACTCCCTCGCTTCTGCATATTACAGAAAACATATGACCCTTCTCTTTCTGTGATTGGCTGATCTCACTTAACATAATGATCTCCAGGTCCTTCCATTTTCTTGCGAAAGACATAATTTTGTTCTTCCTTATTGTTGAGTAGAATTCCATTGTGTGTATTTCCCGTAGTTTTGTAATCCATTTGTTTGTTGATGGACACCTATGTTGGTTCCATGATTTGGCTATTGTGAATTGTGCTGCTATGAACATGGGTATGCATATATTACTGTAGTTCTCTGGTTTCAATCCCTTTGGAATGATACCCAGGAGTGGTATAGCCGAATCATATGGTGGATCCATTCCCAGTTTTTTAAGGAATCTCCACACTGATCTCCATAGCGACTGTACTAGTTTGCATTTCCACCAACAGTGCAGAAGAGTTCCTATTTCCCTACATCCTCACCAACATTTATTGTTATTTGACTTCTTGATGATTGCCATTCTTATTTTGGTTAGATGGAATCTCAGAGTAGTTTTGATTTTCATTCCCCTGATTGCTAATGATGTTAAACATTTTTTTCATGTATCTATTGGCCATTTGTATCTTTTCTTTTGTGAAGTGTCTATTCAATTCTGTTGCCCACTTCTTGATTGGGTTATTTTTTTTTTTTAGTGTAAAGTCTTTTAAGTTCTTTGTATATTCTAGATATTAGTCCTCTGTCAGAGGGACAGCTGGCAAAGATCTTCTCCCATTCTGTAGGCTTTCTCTTTAGACTCTTGATGGTTTCCTTTGATGTGCAGAAACTTTTTAGTTTAATGCCATCCCACTTGTTAACTCTTGTTTTAATTTCTTGGGCTTTGGGGGTCTTGTTGAAGAAGTTTCTACCTGTGCCTATATGTTGGAGTATTGAACCTATGCCCTTCTCTAGTAATTTCACTGTCTCTGGTCTAACTTCCAGGTCTCTGATCCATCTCGAGTTGACTCTTGTGCAGGGTGAGAGGTAAGGGTTTAGTTCCATTTTTCTACAAATGGATAACCAGTTTTCCCAACACCATTTGTTGAAAAAGCGGTCTTTTCTCCAATGTGTCTGGCTCCTTTGTTGAAAATCAACTGGCTACAAGTCTGTGGATTTGTTTCTGTATCTTCTTTTCTGTTCCATTGGTCTATGTGTTTGTTTTGTGTCAATACCATGATGTTTTTATTACTGTAGCTCTGTAGTATAATTTGAAGTCAGGAATTGTGATGCCTCCTGCATTGTTCTTATTGCTTAGAATTACTTTGGCTATTCTGGATCTTTTGTTTTTACATATGAAATTATGACTGATTTTTCTAGGTCCGTGAAGAATGATATTGGTATTTTGATAGGGATTGCACTGACTCTGTAGATCACTTTTGGTAGAATGGCCATTTTGACAATATTTTTTCTGCCTAACCAAGAGCAGGGGAGATCTTTCCATTTTTAAAGATCTTCTTGAATTTCTTCTTTTAGTGTTTTATAATTTTTATTATAGAGGTCTTTTACCTCTTTGGTTAGGTTTATTCCTAGGTATTTGATTGTTTTTGAGGTTATTGTGAATGGAATTGTTTTCTGGATTTCTTTCTCAGTGGATTCATGGTTGGCATATAGGAAAGCTACTGATTTTTTTTAGGTTGATTTTGTATCCTGCTACTTTGCTGAATTTGTTAATCGGCTCTAGTAGTCTTTTGGTTGAAATTTTTTGGGTCTTCTGCAAATAGAGATATTTTTAGGATCATGTCATCTGAAAATAGAGATAATTTTAAATCTTCTTTTCCTGTTTGAATTCCTTTGATATCCTTCTCTTGTTTTATTGCTCTGGCAAGAGTCTCTAGGACTACATTGAAAAGGAGTGGTGATAGTGGGCATCCTTGTCTTGTTCCTGATTTTAGAGGGAATTCCCGCAGCTTTTCCCTGTTCAATATGATGTTGGCTTTGGGTTTATTATATATTGATCTAATGATGTTGAGGTACATTCCTTCTATTCTGATATTCTGTAGAGTTTTTAACATGAATGGGTGTTGGATTTTGTCAAATGCTTTTTCAGCATCTATTGAGATGATCATGTGATTTCTTTTAGTTCTATTTATGTGATGAATAACATGTATTGATTTGCATATGTAGAACCAACGTTGCTTTCCTGGGATGAAGCCAAGTTAGTCATGGTGTACAATTTTTATCCTTTACTTTGAAATGATGTTTCATGGCCTGGCCCATAACTGTTTTATCTACTTAATACAACAATAACACAAATAATCTAGTAGTTGGGACCCTTTGCTTTACTTACCCCCTTTAATTTACAGTGTGTAAGGAATTACATAATTTTAGTTAATTGCC
This sequence comes from Glis glis, assembly GCA_004027185.1. NCBI lineage: Eukaryota > Metazoa > Chordata > Mammalia > Rodentia > Gliridae > Glis > Glis glis. The sequence continues at coordinate 26,755 of PVJS01001284.1, forward strand.
TGTCTATCTCCACTGGCCTCTAAGTTCTCAAAATGGTTTCTGAATTTTTATATGGGACCCACTTGGGCAGCAGTCTCTTTGAAGGGGAGGCAGTGTCAAGTGCTTGAAGTTTCGTCTTCTCAGTCTAAGCAAAATCATGAAAAATCAAAATCATGGTGGTGAGGGTAGACATGGGAGATTAACCAAGATCAGAGCACCCTCCCAGCCCTTGCTTATGTTGAGTTCTTCAAAGGCAGGAATTCCGTTTTGTTTGCTGCAGTATCCTCCACACAAGACTGCATCCTTCAAACACTTGCTGAATGTTGGAATTAGCAGAAGCCTTTCATGATTGCATAGGCACTAAGTAACTTGTCACATGAAGTAATGACTTTCTTTGTTTTCCTAATTATAAATCTCCTAGGAAGAGGAATGACAGATTTTTTTTCAGTTCAAGAGGTCCAATTATGCAGAGATCTCCTTTAACCCTCTTCCTGTTTTTTTTTTTTTGTGAAAAGGGTGCAAAGGAAATAATATTTTTCAGTACTTTTATGTCTGAAAGTACTTCCATCTCACTCCTATATTTGGTAAGATTCCTGGGTATTGGATTTCAGAGTCAAAACTATTTCTTCTCTGAATTTGAGGCCATTGTTTTGCTATCTTCTAGCATTTAGGACAACTGATATCATATATATCTCTATATATTACATATATGTTATATATATTTATTCTGTGGTTTCGAACTACCAACATGAAGAATCTATTGTTTCCATTCACTATATTGGCTCTGATAGATCTTTATTGAATTGATGGGTGGCTCATTTGACTGAAAACAATTTCTAAGATGGACTATATACTCTCTCTCCATTTTCTTTATATCCCCACAAAACTCCATTTGGGTTATTATATTTTAGTTTTCTGTTGATTATTTTTATAACTTCATATACACAAGCCTTTTTTTCTCTTTCAAACATTGGACACAATTCTGGCTGTGCACTATAATGTGAGAAAATTAGTACTCCTTTGTCCCTTATTACCAACTCCTAACTATCAGATATGTTGGTACTTTTAGATTGTCAAGATATGTTCTATTATATCTTCTATGTTCTATAGATTGATTCTAAAAATTGAAATGTAGTAATTAGCTTTTATAAAATTAGGATTATGTAAATATTATTCTCCACAGAACTGTCTCGGTCAGCATTCTCACAGCTATAATCCAAAAGACCTGGCCACACAACTTAGAGGAAGGAAGATTTCTATGCGCCCAGTTTTTTTGAGATGTTGGGGCTCAGTCCAGGTGAGGCTGGGATCTGAAGCTCAGGGCATGGCAGCTGGAAACAGAGAGAAAGGGAGCAGAGCTTAAGGGCTCTGATCCTCACATCATGGAGGCCAGAAGCAAGAAAGAGAACAAGCAAGCAAGGGGATTCAAGGACATAAGCACAAGCCCCAAGGGACATAAACACAAGCTCTGCATCTCCAGGGACCCACCTTCTCCAGCCACACCCTACTGGCCCAGGCCACCACCCAGATAAATCCATTATGATGGATTTACCCACTGCTGAGATTACAACCAAGCTCCCCTCCCAACATTGCTACCTTGTTTCCCTGAGGTCTAGGGGGGCATTCTATTTCCAAACCATTACAAACACCAAATTATATGATTGGACCTGTACAGAAGATACAATCTTAAATGTCACAAAGCTTATGTTATTCAAAAAAGAACATTCTAAGAATAAAGTGCAAATGAATTTTAACTTTTTTCTTAACTCTTAAGAAAAAGAGTTTTTTCTTAACTCTTCCTAACCATTCAAAATCATGCCACTGCTTATTTGGACCATGTTTTTCTTTATTTGTTTTTCTAGACATTTCTAATTGTTTTTCTTTTTTACATAAGAAATACATCATAACTTAAGTTTTCCCATCTGCTTAATCATAGTATTTTTTTGCATTCTTTTTTATATTTTTACTGGTGCTTTGTAATTATACATCATATTGAGGTATAGAGTGATAGGAATACACATGCACACAGCACTTGATGCATTTCCCTCCGATCCCACCCTCTCTCTCCCCTTCCCTGTACATGTCATTAAGATTGGCATTGGTAATTTCATATACATGCATAGCATTATTTAAACTATTACCTTCTTTACATCTCTATCCCCCCTCCTCCCTCTCCTAAGTCCCCTCCATCACTCCATTGGAGTCTCTGCTCCTCTATCTGAGGTCTCTCTTGTTTCTCAACTTCTATCTAGCTTCCACATATGAGAGTAAATATACAACTTTTCACTTTCTGAGACTGGCTAATGTAGCTTAGCATAATATTCTCAAATTCCATCCATTTTCCTGCAAATGATATAATTTTGGTCTTCTTTATGGCTCAGGAAAATTCCATTATATGTATATACCCCAGTTTTATGATCCATTTATCTGCTGATGGACATCTAGGTTGGTTCCATAATTTGGCTATTGTGAATTGTGCTGCTATAAACATGGAGAGGCATGTATTGCTATAGTATTCTGACTTCAGTTCCTTTGGAAAGATGCCCAAGAGTGGTATAGCTGGGTCATATGGTAGTTCCATTCCCAATCTTCTGAGAATCAGAGTATTTCCTTAATATGGATTAAACATATTAGGTATATATTAAGGTAACACGAACAAACTTTCTTAGTTCTTTTATGTCTGAAAAGATCTCTATCTTATGCCCACATTGATAGGATTCCCTGGTATTGAATTTCATATTTAAAATGATTTCCTCCAAATTTGAGGCCATTGTTTTGCTATCTTCTAGCACTTAGTCCAACTGCTGATAAATCTGTTGCTATTCTGGTTTTCATTCCTCTGTAAGAAACCTGTGTTTTGTTTTGCCCCCGGAAGGCCTTTTGGAACCAACCTTCCTTTTACTCTTGGGGTTGTTAAACTTCACAAGAGCGTGTTCATGTCTTTTGCTTGGCTGTCACGGACTCCCACTACAAAGACTCATGTCTTTCTTCGGTTCTGGGAGATTTTCTTCGGTCACTTAATTGGTTATTTTATCTTTATTTCTTCTTTATTTCTGGAACTTTTACTAGGTGCATGTGTATTCTTGAGGACTTATCCTCAGGTATCAACTTTTCTTTCATGTTTTCTATAACTTTCTATTTTGATTCTATCATGTGTAATCTTCATATATTCATCAATCATATTTTTAGTTTCCAAGAACACCTTGCAGTTTTCTTATTTTTTGGAGTGTGTATTATCATCTCAAATATTTCTAAAAATATTAAAAAGCTTTCTTTCATCTTGGGTAAATTGTTTTCTTGGCTCATTTTGGGTTGGATTGTCAATGCTCCTCGGGTGCTGTTAACACTTGATCAGATTTATGAGTAATAAGCAAAGTTGATTAATGTAAGTGGTTGATGTGTGTTGTCTTTGAGGCACTGATTTTTAGAATTTTTTTTTAAATTGAAAAACTAAAGCATACCAAGACTAAACATCTGAAAGCAAAGAAGAATATATAATATAAGGTAAATATCCTTATCCCAAATCACCAATCTCTCAGAAACGTTCTCAACTGTGAACCACTGTTGGTAGTTTCCTTTGTCTCCTCTAGAACATTTTTAAGTATATGTAGGAATATGTATATTACTGTCTAGCTAGCTAGTTATGCATTCCATACCTTTATAAAAAGTGGTAATATGCCATACATGTTGTTTTTAACTTTTTAAGAGCAATTTATTTGACATATACTTAACAGACATTTTGTATGGGGAGATATTATTCTTTTTCATGCTTGCAGATTGTTACATTGAATGAATGTGCTGGAAATCATTTTCCTGTTGATGAGAAGTAAGATTCCATTTGTTTTACAAATATTTCTGCACTGAATATCCTTATGCAGACTTCTTGGGGCTTATTTGTAAACATATTTAAAAGAGAAATTTCTAGGTCACAGGGTACATTAGAATGTACATTAGAATCATGGATAAAAAAACCCAACCTAATTCCTGTCGTACTAATTTCTTGAATGTGTAATACACGTTCATTGGATAAGAACCCAAAGGTAGTAAAAATAGAGTAAAAATTAAATTTCCTTCAACTCTACCTTGTGTGACTGTTAATCCTCTCTACCACCATCCTCAGTCTCACTGTTGTTGTCATACATGTGTGTATTTTTCTGTGTGTGTTTTGTTTCTTTATAGGATTGATTCCTAGAAGTATAATAGCTGAATTAAAGGTTCAGGAGGCATTTATTTTTAAAAATGAGTAGATTTTTCTTTCTGTGAAAGGTTTTCAAATTTGAATATATTTAAATTGAGCTATGTGAGCCCTCCGAGCAGTGTGCCATGAGACAGATTTCTAGAATTCGCCCCACTTCTCCTTCCTTCCTGTCCGCCGTTCCCTGCCCCATGTTCCTTCTGGGGCCAAGGGGGTTTTCAGTGCCACACTTTATCTTCACCTAGTATTAGAAAGAAATAGAGTCTTGTGGTTATATAATGTCTATTCCTTCCTTCTAAAGGTGTGGAAATCCATGGCAAATAACAGTTGTAAAGGAATGACACCTTTTTGTTGTTGTTCTCTCTTCAGTACTGTAGAAGGTAAATGGTACAATTAAATTTTTGTATGACACCATAAAGAGGTGAATGTTTGATAATGGACAGCTTTCTGTTCAGAACAGTGTAGCTGTTAAAATGTCATTCGTTTTCCCACCTTTCCATTACTGTTATTTTTGTTCAATTTTAGACCTTTTACAAGATTTCATTTCTCCATCTGTGGATAGTCTTAGATACATGAGGTTTAAAAGACAGGGACCTACACAGAGGTATCTGCTCCTTATCATAGCTCTAAAGAGAATAGCATCAAGATATGCTAAAGTTAGGTAGTTTATTTTGTTAATTTTCATTGTGAGTTTTGGTGAACAATGCAGAGATTTACATTAATAAATGAAGCAAGGCTGGGCAGTAAATGTTTTAAATAGGATTTAAAGATCAGATCTGAGACTGAGAATTATTTGTACCCTTAATAAATTTTGTGACCTTGGGAAAGCTAAAATAATATCTTTGGGCATTGATTTCGTCACCTGCAAATGTTCACAGGATTGTTGTGTGGATTAAAGAGATAATAGAAGCCAAAGACTTTGTCAAATAATCTTATGTATTATATAAAATTACAGTCACAATGTTAAAGTAAGAATGGGCAGTCTTATCCAACCCAAGAAAAATAATTTTTATTATAACTTTCAACATGCACATTATGTTGAAGTTTTAGTTTCAGAAATATTGTGTTTTTATAATTCAATAAGTGGAAAATATGAATGGTTAGCTCCTGTTTTGGATGGGGCATCTCAGTAATTCAGATTATTTTTGGCCTCCATATATATTGCAAGCAGCCCATTGGAACCAGAGCCTGGCATAGGAATTCATGTGTAGGGGGACACAAGGTCAGGGCTGGTGAAGCCAGATTGGGAAGGGCCTGCAAAGGCAGTCCCAAGAACACTGCCCTGTGATAGAGGTCTGTAAGTCTATTCTGTAAGTTTACAAGAAAGGTTTGTAAGAAGGAGGAAACACATCATAGAACATAACGAACTGACTGAGGAGGAGGCTGGAAGCAGGAGATTGCTGAGGACCATTGACATAGGCCAAGCAGGGAGTAGCATTGTCTTAAGTTGCTGGAAGATGGTACTTGGAATGAGGAGGTCCATTGAGATAGATGGCAGCAACAGTGTGAAGGAAGAATCAGCACTAGCTATAAGGGAGAAGCTAGAAGGACGGATCAAGGATTGTGTCAACATTTCACACTCCAATACGTGGGAGAATGAAAACATAACAATGGCAAGCTGGGAGGAGGAGATTTGGGAAGCAGGGAGAAGAGAAATGGCAGTGTCCAACAGGCAATTAGAAATGCAGAAAGAAAGTTTGTTGGCAGATGCAGAGTTAGAGAAATAGAAAATAGATTTGGAAGGTTTCCATTTGGAATCCAAAATAAAAGCCTTGGTGTAATTGAAGGTTCTACAAATCATACAAGGGAACAAACACTTTCCTTTCACAGAAAAGTTCATTCAGATTATATAAGATATGGCCTGAGGGAGGATGTTCAGCAACCCACGCTGGCTTAGCAATTCCCTTTTCTTCCTGTGTGCCATGGCACCGGGCTCGTTGAGAACTCAAACACTTGAATGAGTAAGTGGTCCTCAGCAATCTCCTGCTTCCAGCCTCCTCCTCAGTCAGTTCATTGTGTTCTATGTTGTGTTTCCTCCTTCTTACAAACCTTTCTTGTAGACCTGGCAGACCCTGCAAGTAGCGATTTGCATTAGGAGGAGCTCTTCTAATCACCCACTCATCTTGTCATCCACCTACTTACTTACCCACCATGTATACCAGTGGTGCTCAATTTGGGTGCACATTAGAATCACTTGTGAAGCTTTTAAAAAATCCTGAGGTCAGACTATAACCCAGACCAATTAAATCCTCACTCCCCACTGATTTTAATGTACACCCAAGAATCAGAAACACTACCCAATCTCCCTGTTTGCATGCAAAGGAGACTTGATGCTTAATTAAACAATATTGTCCTCTGGAAAACTGCCCATGTGGAGTTTGCTGTCCAGGCATTCTCCCCATGTGAACCTCCCACATGCATGAATGGCTGCATCACCAAGGCAATGTAGAAGGCTGTAGGAGGAAAAGAGGAAGAGCAGTGAGAAGGAGCAGAGAGGAAAGAGACAACCAGGCAAACTCCATGTCATGGATACCAAGAGCAGGGTCTTGAAGAGCATGAGTCAGCCCACAGTGTCAGTCACTGATGTCAACCTTGGTGGTGATTGAAGGTTGGTAAAGATTAAGAAGCCAGAGGGCACAGCACTGAGTTTCAGCATAGTGGTGTGATAGGAAGCCAGTATAAATTTTGTGCTCGCAAAACACATAAGGAGTAGGATGCTGAGGCCGTTCGTGGTGGTAGCATGTGCACACAGATGCAGTGGACTCCCACAGCCTTCCAGATGTGCTCTGATTGACATATACATTGTTCCACATAGTGTTCAGAGATTAAAAAAACTGATTATAAGCATTTTGAAATTGAGAGGTTCATTTGAAACATGTATTTTGATTTCCCTTGAAAAACTGGGAGGTCTTATGACACCGGGACTTCGCATCCTCTTGGCAGTGCTCAGTTGTCAACTTTAGGAACGATGTGCTTTGTCCCCATTCTCCCCACAGTCCCCAACTCCAACAGTTATCCTTTAAACGAAGCCCGCTGCTTCTCTCATTGGCACGACCCCCCTGGCCTCTGTAGGTATGTGAATTTGGGACTCTGATTTGATCCATATGTTCATCTGGTGTATTTTTCAAGGAAAGAGAAAGGAGTAGCCCTGATTACCTTAGCAGGAGAAGGGAGACAGACAGAAAGGAAGATGGAATAAAGGAAAAGTTTCCGAAAGTTAGTCTGGAATAGGAAGGACACAAAAATGGGGAAGGAGAATGGAATGCATGAAGATATAAAGAGGTTTTGGAAGAAGAGGAGGGAAGATGAGAGCCAGTCAGTTTCTATGAAACCGGCTTACCACCTTGAGTTAGGTGAAGGGCAACACTGGGACCCGAGAGATACGCAGGAGATTTTAGAACAACCAAATGGGAACTAATGAAAAGCAAATTTAAACTCAGGGGTGGGAAGGTGGGGGGGGAACTGGCCCTGAAGAGTATCGAATATGTAAGGATTTCTGGTGGTTTATTTTGAAATAGATTTTCCTTATTTGCTTAGAAACAATGGTTTTAAGGTAGAAATTTATACTTCGTAGCATTTGGAGTTATCTTGTTATTTTAAAACCAATCTTCCTCAAATATTTAATTTAAGGGCATTAAGGAAAAAGCCCCGAAGAGCCATTAGCAGCATAACAAGGCTTAACTTTCACTTGACTGTCTGTGGAAAGGTTTTTTTTTTGTCCCATTATTTTTTCCAGTGGTAGCACCATTTTTATTAACTCATGTAAAGGAATGGTTTAAAAGCACCTCTTCCACAATATTCAAATGTTGTGTTTCAGTGCCAATGCTTGTGTTTGACTGAACTCTTTCAGATAACATAAAAGCAATTTGTTTTTATTGAATGGAACAAATGTTTGTTTGTTTCTTAGGGAAATTTTCTGTTGTTATTCAGGTCTGCTTCATTTTAGAGATGGAAGGCATTCTATAAGCTGAAATGGTGTTGCATCAAAATTATCCTCCATCAATTTGTTTTACATCACTTATTTTTAATTGATGCTGGCAGCTCCTGGGTTGCTCATGGGTAAATTTGTTTTGCTGATTTAAGTATTTGGAGATTGTTACATGTAGTCTGGAGAGCATTACAAATCCTCAGTCTGTATTCAGGAAGGCTAAGGCTTACAGGAAAACAGGAGGGTGAAAAATCATATTGTTTTATTGAGGACTTTATAAGTTAGGGAGAAATTAATTTTTGTAGTAAGAGTTTACGTATCCATTTTTTTCTGTTTCTCAGAATTATGTTAGGTAAGTGTACCACTTAATTTTCTTAAGGAGGGAAATCTTTCTATGATTTACAAGAAATGGTAACTAAATGATAACTAAATTATAAAATTTGAGGGATGTTGAGTCTTAGGACTTGAAGGGGACAATTAGCTCTTTTCATTTCCCTTCTGAATTCCGAACCAAATGAGAAGTAGACAAGGAGAACAGAACAAAGAAACAGACACAGGAAATTTTATTATGGATAGCACTGGAGAATGTGGCTTTGATGTGAGACCAGATGGACTTCCTACTCTCCTTCTTCATAAGTGTGGCTGGTGGGACCTTCATGGGAGGTGGGTGGGGCCTCCAAGTAGTATTCCCCCAGCAATCTTCCTGAAGGACGTGGCCCGACCCACTGGGCTCAGAGAAACCACGCAAGAGGCCACTCATGGATCACAGCCATGAGTCCACCGATATACTCAGCAGACAAAAGTAGACCAGTGGACGTGAGGTTGTCAGCACAACAGACAAACTGCCCCTTCTATTAGAAGCCAGAGAGTAAGGTCTAGATACTCACAGTGTCTGGGCAATATTTCTGCTAGAGCAGAAGTTCTTATTTTATGAGCCAGGAAGAATGTGAAGATGTGAACAGACGGTTTCATTTACACACTAGGAACTAACTCCTACATATCTCCAACTAAGTTCCATACTGCACAAAGTCTTATAATTAGGGATTAATTACTCTGGGCCAAATATTTCCTTTTTTGTTCTTGAGATTCATTTAAAATGAGTTTGATGGGGGAGAAGAATAGTCATCTATACAGTCAGAGGCACTGGGGCCAGGTAGCTTTGTTACGTGTGGGGCGAGGATCCTGTTGCACGGGTTATGGGGTTCTTTGTCCTTTTCTTCCCTCTGCTCCTCCAGCTCTCCTTTTCTACTTCCCTTCTGGCTGTCACTGAGGAGCCAGGTAGCAAACCCACTACCTTTTGTGCCCCTAGCCCAGGCCCAAAGCTCATTTCTGGGCTCTAGAACCTGGGTCAGGTTGCAATGTGGCTTTTTTATCCTTACTCTGATTGAACAGTTGTCCATGATTATTTTTAAAAAAAGAAAGGCAAAAATGTCCCCCACCTCTGCCTTCTTTCTAAAGTTGGAAGCAAGTTCTGGTTTTAGTGGAAAGCATGACCTCTTGGGACTTGTGGGAAAATAGGCCATTTATTTATAAAATTTATCTGTTGCCAAAATTTTATTTGCTTAAACATGGTGTGGTGGTTATACAAAACAGCCACTGATGATGATCAGTCCAACTCCGACTTATGCTGTTTTCCTACCAGGTCTCCTGGCCTCACAACTGTCCTCTTCCAAATCTTCTTCCATAGCCCACCATCAAACGAAAAGCTAACAAATTATACAGAAAAGCAAGAGATGGTCAACCACAAAATTCAGGATAGTAGTTACTTCGAGTAGATATTTTTAAATTGAGCAGTGAATACATACATTCATTTTATTGGTATTCTTTTTCACAAGTATTATTTATACCTTTTATAAATATTACAAATATAATAAATATTTTATAGTTTGAAGTTATAAGAATAATTTAAAAAATCCAGATTACTTTTTTTCTTGTTCTTTGAAGGCTCTCTTTCTTTCTTTCCCTTTTTTTTTTTTTTTGAACTGGGGATTGAACACAGTGGCACTCTACCTCTGAGCTACACCCCCAGCCCTATTTTATTTTTGTTTTGAAATGGGGTCTCACTAGGTTTCTGAGAGTCTTGCTACATTGCTGAGGCTGGCCTTGAACCCACAATCCTCCTGTCTCAGCCTCCCAGGTATTGAGATTACAGGCGTGTGCCACCACACTCAGCTCTGAAGCCTCTTAAAAGCTCCACGATTAGTATGTATATGCTTAACATACGAGGCTATATAGGTCAATACTCTGATGGCAAGTGACAGGAATCCAACTCAAATTACTTAATCCTCCCTCCTTTTTCAAAAGGAAAAAAGAATTTGTTGATTTACATAATAAGGAGGGACAGGTGCATGGTTAATTCTGGGTCTGGCTGCACTCAGGAGCTCAAACAATGATGCCAGTCCTCTCCTCAGTCTCTCTCCGTTGTACTTGTCTTCACTTTGGCTCCTGTCCTTCTTACTATATAGATGACTTCATCCACCTGGCTCAGGAAGGAAGCAACATGTGGCTTGCTCACATTGCCCTCGTAACTCAGGGGCTGAGAAGGAAATGAAGCATCATCACTATAGCCAGGGTGGCTACATAATTTACAGGGCCCCTTGTTCTAAAAGCAGGAAAAAGTGTCATTTGAAGGCACTAAAATGGAATTTCCCCCTTTCTCCTGTATCCTCTCTTTCAACTTGCCATGCTGTTTTTTTTTAAATTTCTTATTTAATATCTAAGTAGAGAAAAACTAAAATTTTAAATTATGAACATGTGTTTTACCATTCCTCTTTATATTGTGTGTTGCCAGTTTTCAATGTAAGTAGAAGAGCATTTAATTCATACACGGAATCACCAAAATCACACTATTTATATTTCAGACAGGTATACATATTTTGTTTCTGTTAGAAAAGTGCACGTGATGTACAAAGTTCAGTCTTGGTCCACTCACATTCCACGAACACTCTTCAGTTGCTGTTGTGTAAGAAGAACTGAACAGAAACCAGAACCGTGGGTTGCTCCGTCTTTCTCTTTTCTTTTATGTCATTGGTTTTGGTTAGTTTGTCCAATACAGAGAAGTAGCAGGAGTAAGAAAGGATATGATAAAGTTATATGGTCTTGTTTCTTAACACACCTTTGCCTTCTTTCTGCATTGGAAGCGAGTTCCGGTTTGAATGGAAAGTATGACCTATTGGGGTTGCAAGCACCCCCCTTTTTCAGTTTTAAATGTAACACACTTATTCCTATTTGTTTATAGGGGCTTGCGAACTGCCACAGAAGTGGGTGTACTGGAATGGCGTGCTCGCGTGCAGCATGAGTGCCGTATTGCGTGTGGAGTATGTTTTCCCTCTGCTCACATGAATGCCTCCTCATCCCAGTGGACTTCACTCCAAACCACAGCTTCAAAGCTGCAATTATTAAGAATTTCAGAGTGGCAACAGTAGAACATTAAACCAAGTGCAGGACCTTTCTAAGCACAGGAACTTTGCAGTTGTCAGGGCATGTGCATGAAGCTGGGCCTGCTGATAACCCTTATGGGGATTCTGATTGTCCTAGGTTGGGTCGGACATCTATCCTGGAGCCTGTCATGTGGTTCAGGTGTATGGAGCACGCTGACAGGATAGCCCTGGCTGGCTTTCCACAGCTGAGGCCAAAAGTAGAGTGTCCTCAGCATCACCAACTAATAGGAGTAGGGTGGTGCTTCTACAAAAGAATGCACGGTGGGCAGACAGATTGTCTGATGAAGGGGCATTCCACCTGCCCCTTCCTGCCCTTCCCTTTTATTTCCTGCTAGTCTTTAGTCCTCAAACACTCCACATGATAGCGTCAGCAGCCTTGTCTTCAATCGTTCCCAGGACTTCCAGGCTCTGGTAGGACTGTGAACCTGACCTTGCATTTCCTCCCTCCGCCCTGCTCCTCCTCCTTTTTTTGGTACTAGGGATTGAATCCAGGGGAATTCTACCTCCAAAGTACACCCCCAGTCATTTTATTTTATTTATTTTCTTTTTTGCTGTACTGGGGATTGAACCCAGGGGTATTCTACCTGCGAGCTACGCCCCTAGCCCTATTTTTAATTCTTTTTTATTTTATCATTATTATTATTTTTTGTGGTACTGGGAATTGAACCCAGGGGCATTCTACCTCCGAGCTACACCCCCAGCCCTATTTTTTATTCTTTATTTTGAAACAGGGTCTCACTAAGTTGCGGAGGGCCTCGCTAAGTAGCTGAGGCTGGCAGCGAAACTGGATCATCCAGTCTCAGCCTCCCAAGTACTGGGATTACAAACGTGCGCTACCACGCCCGGGTTTATTCTTTTTATTTTTGAAACAGGGTCTCAGTTCTGGAGGGCCTAAGTAGCTGAGGCTGGTTGCGAACCTGTGATCCTCCTGTCTCAGCCTCCCAAGTACTGGGATTACAAGCATGCACCACCACTCCTGGCCATTTTATTATTTTTAAAAAATTTTAAACAGGGTCTCACTAAGTTGCTGAGGCTGGCCTCAAATCTGTGATCCTCCCATCGCAGCCTCCCAAGTACTGGGATTACAGGTGTGTACCACAATACCCGGCTTGGCTTGTTTTTTCCTTCTTGAAACATGTTTCCTCTTCTCCTGGAAACTTTTACTAATTCTTTGGCAGTCAGTTTAAATTCACTTCCTCGGGCAGAATAGTTGTTTGCACCTTAAACACATCCGTGGTTCTTTGTTGTTGAGTCTCAGCACTTACGGCTTTTGTTCCAAAGCATTTGTTTTCTTGTCTGCTTTCCCACTAGGCTCTGGGCTCCTTGGGAGGGGCCTGTGTCTCAGCCTTTTCTCAGTGCTCAGTGTAAGGCAAACACCTCCTACATGGCAGGTCCGGTAGATGTGTCTGTTGAGTAGAGAAATGAAAAGCTACTGTCATAGAATAGTGTTTTCAAGCTGTCTTATCTAATATTAATCTTGTACCCCCAAAGGAAGCTTCTATAAATGAAACCCCCATTTGGATATCATTAGATTCTCCTTTCTCAAGCACTGTGCTGTCTACTCCAGAGTAAACGGGAGCATCTTTTGGTTCAAACTCTGAAAGGAAACCAATTAAATGCAAAACTCAGAAAAGTAATATTTCAAATTCAGTTACATTTCTGAGAGTCCATTTCCTAAAATGAAGCACACTGTCTTGGGGTTGGTCCTTGGATACTAGATGAGGAGTCAAGATGCGTGCCAATTGTGGACGAGCAGCGACGCAGTATCCTACCTTGCCTGCTGGACCATCAGCCCAGGTGCTGGGGAACTCAGGAGCCACACGTGTCATAAATAGGAGACAGGCCATTCATCACCTTTTGTCTTGATGTTCATCCTCATATAATTCTGCATTTTTGTAGCAGTGCTGTCTGGGGATGTGGGGAAAAAAAACAATGTGGTCCTGTACTTAGCTTGAGATCCTCTTTCCCAATGCTGCATATTTAGAAGCCCCATCCCAGCACATGTCAGATTAAAGGATGGCTGCGGGAAATTCTGCCTTTGCAAAATGTGCTCCAGGGAGGGGGCAGCCAGGGGAACAGTGCAAGCGATTTGCTCAGGGTAGAAAGAGGGGTAAGCTGCGAGTCTGGAAGCCCTTCTGAAACTTAATGTGTGTAATTTCTGGGTCCCAACAGGAAGGATTAAAAAAAAAATGGAACTCAAGTAAATCAATGAGTTATTCACAAGAGAATAGTATGAATGTGTGAATTCGACTGAAGAACAAAAAAGAATTACTAAGATTCAGTATTTTGAGAAGTAAAAAAGATTTTTTTTTTTTTTTTGCTGTACCGGGGATTGAACCCAGGGGTATTCTACCTCTGGGCTACACCCTCAGCCCTATTTCTTATTCTTTATTTTGAAACAGGGTCTCACTAAGTTGTGGAGGGCCTCACTAAGTAGCTGAGGCTGGCTGTGAACCCGGATCCTCCTGTCTCAGCCTCCCAAGTACTGGGATTACAAGCATGCACCACCATGCCCGGCTGTAAAAAAGAATTATGACAATTCAGAATTTTGAGAGGAAACCTTTATTGTCACAATATCTCTGTTCTGCTTAGCAGAATCTTGATCCATTTCTTTCTACCATATGTTAGGTTATTTTTCAAGGAATTGATACGTAGACAGAACATTTTATACAGTTCTACTTAAGATATTGTTTTCTCTAGATAAATCATGCTACTAGCTATTATTTGCAGTTTGACATCACATTAAAGTGCAGAAATAGCTTCCCATTTTGAACTTATTTTCCATTACTCCATCATGATAAAAACAAGCCAATAAAAAACCCTTAAATATAAACCCAAATAGGGTTTATAATTAAATGACTGCTGGAATTTTAAAAACATATAAAAATTGAGCGAGTCATGTGTCAGCTCCCGTATTTCTAGTACTGAGTATGTTTTTGCCAGTTTATTGATTAATGAAATGTTCGCTATCCATCACACCTATAAGAATACCGTAAACCATGATTAATGTGCCCTGTGAACATTATATTTGATAGGTCAGGATGCTGTACCATCACAGAAAAATTAATCACTTAAATTAATATTGAATTGAGATATATGGTTAGGATATTTAAAAACTCTCTGTCTGTAATCATTATTTGGTAATTTTTCTTCTTTCCTGAAAGAAGATGAATGTCATATCAGCTAATTACATCTGATTCAGGGCATCTTGTAACTAACAGCCCCCCGAGGAGAGAAAGTCCACTAAAGGAGGTTGTTATAAAGGGTAAGGGAAAGGAATATGAAAAAAAAATTAGAGGTGTCAGAAAAATAGGCTGCAAATTGATAATAATGAATATGATGTTTTCCTCTCACATGGCAACACTAATCCATCACTTCCCACACCCTTCTCAGATGAAGAAACCTGAATGACCTTGGACATCACATCTACTAAATGTGGTGTCAGAATAGCAGGTGGTTAGAAATGTGTTAAATAGCACACTAATTAAATTGCTGCCCATACATTTAAAAAACGTTAACACTCATTATTAAATGCATACATTTGAAGAAATGTGTGACTTTATTTGCAAAGGGGAGATACTCTTAATTCAAAAACTATGGAAAACTTATCATCGACTTAAATTGAGTATTAAAGTAAAACTTGCTTTTTAACCTTTTGCTACTTCATAACTAGAGGAAAGATTCTTAAGGGAAAAAAGTTGAGAACAATCGAATGCTCAAAGGCTTTTTGTATTCATGTGCATGTGGAGTACATATAATCAAACACTTATTACAGTGCTCTTCTACTGTTATTAAATTCAGCATACACTCAAATACCAACAGTTCAACAAAGGGTTTCTGCTTCCCAGTTTGGCCATCATTTAACCTGGTCTTTATGTTTTAGGATTCTGTAATCCAATTACATTGTTCATTCAATCAAATGTGAGTGCTTGCTGTTGCATAGAATTGTTCTGTTTCAGAAAATACTTTTAACGGGAAGGTACATTCCTAATCCACTTGGTTCCGAGTGTAGAATGCTGGTTCCCAGGTATATTGATACTAATGGGGAAAAGGGTTCTGTGTTCTACTGATTTTACCAAAACACTGGGAAAAGTTAACCGTGTTTCCTTAATACATAACTTCCTAAAGCCTACAATATGGCTAAAGTGCATTTTGATTCTCTGAGAGGGAGATACAGTACTTAGTACTGCCTTGAATGTTCTGAACATGAAACACTGGGCAGTGGAATCCTGGACCATCGGATGGAGTACATTTCCCCCAACAAATATCCCTATTTATGAAGGGTCATCATTTCCCTCAGGTGAGGATTAGAACCTGAGTTTGGAGTGAGGAAAGGGATACCTGCCTACTAAGCCAAGTCAGTGGACCCCCAACTCTGCAGTCCAAAATGTTTTCCCTGTGAACAGGATGAACTTTGGGAAGAATCGATGACACAGAGGGGTATTCGGAAGAGCACAGTCAGGAATGGAAGAGGCTGCGGAGGTGTGTGTAGATGCTTCCTCTGTGTTAAATTTTCAGCTCTTCTTTCAGTTTCATACTCAGTAGTATTTACTACTGTTTAATTTTTTACAGTAATCTATTGATAAATAATTAATTCACCAATTAATGGATGGTGAGAGCAAACCAGGGTCTGACCCTGATGGAGAAACTGAAGGACAATTCCTTTGTTCTTAGGAAGATGAAGAAGAGTTGCTTCTAGAATAATCTTTTATTCAGTCAGGGGGATTTTCCTGTGCCCCTTACCCAACCATATCACCTAAATATACTTTGAACTGCTTTTAGTTCATTACTACCCACTTTTGTTCACTCTACTAAGATCTTGAACATCTTCCTTTGTTTCCCTAGTATTATTCTACCCCTGGTGACTATATTTGTGGCAGTGCTTAGTGTCATTGGGTTATTTCTAAGTATTTCTCCTGTCTTGGTCCTCTGAAGTGGCTTATCAACGGCAGTGTTGGAGCTGCTGTTCCCAGGGGCAGTACGTCAGGAGTGCATTGTCTGTAGAGAATTTAAAACGACAATAAAACCAGGCCACCCTGCTGCTCATCATCCTGTTCCAGTGATAAAAACACTCCTACCTGCAGGGGGCGGTCATCCTCCTTACCCCCCAGCTCTCTGTTAGAAACTTGTGCTGGGGGAAACGAAGCATACTTTATTTTTATATTTTATGCTTTCCTCTCCTATCAATCAACTCATTTCTCTTATACAGTAAAATGAAATTATTTAAAATGATTAATCTTATCTACAAAAAGCTAAACCCAGTTTCTCATTGAATTGTTTCTTCTTGATTACCTCACAGAAAGAAGAATACCTATGTAATAAAAAGCATGAGGCTTAAAATACACTAAATCCATTAAATCTTGGGCTTTTCTTTGCTTTAAAAGAGGCAGTCTCATAAAGAAAAATTTACTCTTGAATGCAAAGACCTCAACTGTAGTGATGCCCTGAAATTAACCCTGTGACCTCAGGCAGGGCATTAGGTCTCTGGGCTTGAGTCAGGCTGATAGACTTAAAGAACAGCATGGTCAATACAGCTGATTATGCTCAATTAAGATGATTTTTGAAATCCAATTTGAAGAAATAATTGATTATATAGCCTCCACAGTCTTGTCCATTTTCAGAAAAATAAAGATTTAAGGTCTACCAACTCTTAGGTACTGAACTTGGGGCCTTTAAAGATGGTCTCTCAGAGTTCTAGAGAAGGAATTCCTTCATGATCCAGAAATGCTCTTGCAGGCATGAGGAGGTCATCCCCCACTCCCCAGAAAGCCATGATGTGCGCGGCTGGCAGATGCTTTATCATCAAGCCCAAATCAGGTCACCATGAGGATTTTGCTACTCTTGTTGTCTCTGTGCCTTCCCTCGTTGCTTCCTTTGAAGACATTTCTTCCAGGTCTTCTCTTATTTTGGTACCTTGCAGAGTATACCAAAGCATCCTGGAATCAGAATCCCTGGTGGACACAACTGAATCTTCCCAAGTTTCTGCCTGGGGGAGGTATTTAGACATGGTTGCAAGAGATCAGTGAATGTCAGCTGTTTTTTCCAGTGATCAAAACGATGAGTTTTTATTCATTTATTAAAAATAATTGCTTGCTTAGCCTGTGCTAGCATCACTGTAGGGGCCGGGAGGCAGCAAGGAGCGCATTCTCTGCCTTCCAGGAACTTGCCTTCTCCTGATGGAGGGTGTAGCAGAACACAGATGGAGCCAAGATGTGCAGATGTCGTTTTGAGATTCATTGAGAGCCCTGGCACAATAACCTTTTTATGCTAAACACTGAGCACAGCAATGTCAGAATAATGTACTTTTAGGGGTCAAGAAGTTTGTACGGCATAAGAGCAATATACTTTTAGGGGTTAAAAAGTTCCTCCAAACATTTCCAGATGTCACGTAGACCTCAGAGTCTTGACTGAACTGAGCAGCCTGTCTGCCTTGCAGGTCAGGCAAACCCTGACTCCCGAGGCCTGGCCCTCATCACTTCCCCAAATCGGTCCAGTCAGAGGCTTCATTTCACCTATGTCAGTGCTTCCCAAACCTGGCTATGCCTCAGAGTCATGCAGGCATCCACTTAAGGTACCAGTTAAAATATATATGTTTATTATACACATATATGTATATTTTTCTAGACATACTGAATCGAAATTTCTAGAAACGAGAGACCTGGGATATGTATTATTCACAGTGCTCCAGGTGATTTTGATTAAGCCAGCTGGTCTCATTTTTCAAACCAGATTTTAGGAGCCATTCACTACCAGATTACTCTTTTTTTTTTCTTTTGGTACTGGGGGTTGAGCCCAGGGGCATTCTACCTCTGAGCTCCCAGCCATTTATTTATTTACTTATTTATTTATCTATTTATTTATTGTACTGGGTATTAAACTCAGGGGCATTCTGCCTCCGAGATACACCTCCAGCCCTATTTTTTATTCTTTATTTTGAAACAGGGTCTCACTAAGTTGTGGAGAACCTCACTAAGTAACTGAAGCTGGCTGTGAACCTGTGACCCTCCTGTCTCAGCCTCCCAAGTACTGGGATTTCAAGTGTGCTCAGCCACGCTCGGCTTTTGTTTTTTATTTTGAAACAGGGTCTCACTAAGTTGCTGAGGCTGGCTTCCTACCTGCAATCCTCCTGTCTCAGCCTCCCAACTATTGGGGTTGATTATAGGTGTGTGCTACCATGCCTGGCCACGTTACTCTTTTTAATGCAAGGATTTCTTCAAATTTCTCTTCCAGATGCTCAGAACTTCACATGACAAGGCATTAGACATCTAAGCTGGCCAGCTTCATTGCTTCATCGCTGGTACCCTTGGCTATAGTCAAATCCCCCCACTGACTGCCCGTGTGCACTCCTGCTTCCACATCTTCTTCACACCTAACTCGCATCCTCAAGGTCCTCAGCCCTCTCTCCTAGGTCTGTGCTATTTTAAAGGGCTGCTTAAGTTCCACCTGTGACATGAGACACTTGCTACCTCACCAACCTGAGTACCATCCTTTCTGGACTCACTCCCCTAGCCTTTATTGTTTGGGTCACTAACTTGTCACTTGTATTACAGTGATTTGTGACCACATGTTCTAGTTCAGCTCTCAGGAAAGTTTCTAAGTGACTGGTACACATGACATGTCATTTGTAACATTTCACTAATGATAATTGAATAAAGAACACTTACTATTACTCTTTAGAAACTAATGCTGCTGTTTTGTACTGCAGAAGACATTTTGTAAATTCAGCGAAGACATGCACCATACCTGTCTCATTTGCTAGAACTTGCTCAGTGTCTGACATAAAGTCTATAACTATTTGTTGAACTAAGTAAGGAAAAAGCCTAGAGCATTGTCTCAAAACCTTTGGTGTTGTTTTTTCTTAATTGTTTGGTGCCTGCTATCATGAGAGTTTGAAGCTATTCTCTCCACTCTTGTCTTCTCATCATTTTTTTTTATTGCATGATGGGAGTTTAAGCTGCCTGCTTGACTCCATGCCTAGTTCCTGTCCCAGAATAAAGCTGTTCATCTTGACTTTGGAAGGTTACTCTACTTTCCTTCCTGAATTACTCTGTTATTAAAGTAACGTATAAAAGTAGAGGCCACTCCACAGTGAACATTCCATCAGCTCACAAAACTCACTGTGTTCCATAAAACCAATCTTGCTGGCTATCTGGGCTTGTTTATTGTTATGGGAGTTAGGGCTATTTTGAGGATCTGACCCTGATTCACAAGAGAAATTTCTGTTTTGCATTCTTTCCAACATATTAACTTCTCCTGATTTTAATTTTGCTCTCATTTTACAACATACTCTATCTTCATTGGATATGATCTTTTGATAACTATCAGAAACAATCCCTATTATGCTTGAAAGTAGATATCCATCAATTCTAACGGTAAATTATGTAAGGGGGAAAAACATGTGAAAAGTAGTAGCTTACACATACCTGGATTTAAAATGCATCTTCCTGTGGTCAACTCTGCAGTTCTAAGTATTCTTTGGAAACACACACACCTTGTGTGAATAGTAGCTAAACTACTTACTTTGCTGTCAGTATTTACTGAAAAATGGTTCTTTGACATTTATTGCATGCTTACTGAACTACACAATGAGTATAGTTTGATTGTTGAGTCATTGAGATTCAGGCTGTTTTACTCAGAGCTGCAAGCATACACCCTAATATTTTGACTGGCAACAAATGAGGGTTTCATTCATTAATTTATCCAATAATTATTTATTGAACATCTTCGCTACATCAGATGCCATGGGAGGTCCTGAGGTACAAAGATGAAACAAGGCAGGTACATCTTTGTCCCAACAAAGTTGTAGTTGATTCATATAGCTGTTAAGTAGAGGATTATACTAGTAATAGTTATTAGTTTGTGATAATGTGATAATGATATAAAGTAAAAATCTAGTGTATAATACAAGAACATAATAATAGACCCCAACCTCATCTGAGATGGTGAGTTGTAAAGAGGAGTGGGAAGTGTTCAGACAGGCTTCCTGGAGGGGTGTTACATGCTCTATGGCTTGAAAACTAACTGGGACATAGCAAGGCAGAGAGAGGAGTTACCCATTTCACAAATATAAGAATAATGGGCACTTACAAAATCTACATTCTTATGGCCAAATCTCAATTATGTTGCCTAGTCCTATTTAATATTGTTTGTCACCGACACTACGTAAGAAGGACTATATGATCTGCAAACCCTGGTTAAAATAAGTTATGAAGAATTAAAATATTGTTAAGGTAACTTTGAAGGTCAGGAGAGAAGGAAGAGATGGTAAATGTTTGCAAGGAGAAAATGCCTGTTACAGTTATCACATGAGGGTTCTAACCCATTCTTAAAGTCAATCGTTTATGCCAAGTTGAAGATAGTTTTCTTTGATGTATTTCTTGTCATAGTAACATTTTACCATTAAGAGTCAAATTGTACCTAATATATTACCCAGCTATAAGAAAATGATTAGCATTTTGGATGTTTTATTAAGTAACTATTCTGTTCTCCACATGTCCACAATACAATAAGAAATATAGAAAGAAGAAAAGTCAAAGAGAAAGATAATCAGAAAGAAAATAAGGAAGATAAATTTAACAGTTAGGTTAGTTTATGTAAAATGTGTTTAAAATTAAGTAACATCATTTTTATTGTCCTTCAGAAAGCTATATGCTCATTAAGAATTAGAATTTACCAGAGAATATTATGCTAAGTGAGATCAGCCAGTCTCAGAAAGTCAAGGGTCATATTTTTTCTCTCATATGTAGAAGCTAGAGAGAAAATAGGAAGCACAAGGCACTTGAGTTAAATGAGGGGAGGGACCAGTAGAATGGTGGAAGGGGGCTGGGGGAGGGACATGGGAAGGGGGGAAACAAGGTTGGAGGAAGGGATTAGTTCAAACAAGGTTACATCCACACAAGAAGGTTTCACTATCAAACTCACTAACAGGTATAAGGAGGGAGGAAGGGGAAACAGAGGGGGGAAATACACCAAGTGCTGTATTTGTGTGCATATATGTTTGTATCACTTTGAATCTTACGAGGGTGTATAATTATATTGCCAATACAAATATAAAGAATTAGAATCATTTTGTTTTGACAAGAACAGTAAAGATATGCTGGCTGGAAAATAGTATATGATTTGCTCTATCCCTCCATTCAGAGCCACTAGTTCTTCAGGTGAATCCAAATGCAGTTCCTGTGTGAAATTCATGTGTGTGTGTGTGTGTGTGTGTGTGTGTGTGTTTTGCCAATGATGGATGCTGTACCAGGTTCAAGGGCCAAGAGAGAGACAGAAAACTGGCACTGCCCTTGCCTCAGATGTTGACTGGGGCTGTGTCTCCTGAGCTAGCCACTTGACTTATGTTATTGAATTTAATTTGAACAGCAACTTCTTTTTACATGTGGGAAAACCAAGGCTCAAAGAGATTAACTAAATTGCTGAAGAAGTTGAGCCAGGATTCAAATGTGGTCCAAAGCCCATTTTATTTCTTTTAAATTAAGGAAAAAAATGTTTCTTCCCCCTAGAGAAAGAATGCCTGATTTTCTTTATTATTCTGGATTAGTGGTTGTCTATAAAATTCTGAAAGGTCTCATGAAGGTAAACTTACATCTGGCGTGTGGTTCAAAGAGAATTTTCTTAACTAGGTGGTAAAATGTTCCTTCAAAGAACTGAGCATAGAAACAACTTGAATTGCTAATCACTTTCTTGTTCATATATACTTTTAAAAATTAAAAATTTTTGCTTTAATTGTAATTATGAAGATTTTTTTAGAAAATTAGAAATGCACGAGAACACACACAAAATCCCAACATGCCACCACACAGAAAACTGTCTTATTAACATTTTTATAACATTTTCTTCTAGCCTATTTCCTTTGCAAATATATTCCCAAAGATATATTCATTCATACTATATGTAAAATTTTGTATCATTTTTATTTAATGCTGTAGCACAAACTTTTTTCTCATACTAAAAACTGATCATAAAGATCATTTTAATATGTGTATATTACTACATTATATAATTTAGAAACAAATGTGAAAAATTCACTTAATAAATCAGTTATGACTCATGTTTAGAATTATTAAAGGAAATATAAATTATAATAGAATTATTTTATTTCAGTGAAAACTCTTCTAAAAATAGTTTGTTTCAGATCAAGATATTTGTCAAATGGGGCAAATTTGTAGCAAATCTCCTAGGTCAGATTGTGTATCTTTCGTCCAGACTTTTGGAGAAAAGTTTGATTCAATTCTTTGAACTTTATTGTGATTTGGGACAAGGCATTTCTTACCTTTTCTGCTTCTTAAGATATATGAGGTAGGAAGGTTTTTTATGTTTTGCTTTTAAGTAAGATAAAGTAATTCAGTGATTATGGAAGATAATAAGCACATCCCTTTTCTTCACTCTTAAATGTTTATCTCAGAAAACCTGAAGTATCAAGATAAATTTATATATATGATATATATATATGATACTACCTGTGATCTAACCTTTCCTTACCTGACTCCTAAGTTGAGAGTGTGGATTCTAGAATTAGCACAAGGTTAAATTCTAACTCTGGCACTTAGGTGTTGTGTGAATTTGAGCAAGCTACTCAAACTCAGACCTTATTTCTTTGCCTGTAATGTGGGACTAATAAATATTACCTACCTCGGAGGGCTTCTGTGAGGATTAAATGAATTACAGTCATTCCTTGGTATCCAAGAAGGGTTGCTTCCAGAACCCTCTGTGGATACCAACATTTGTAGATGCTTAAGTTCTTCATATAAGATAATTACGTCACCTCTAAATTACTTTTATACTTGATACAGTGCCAATGCTATGTTAATAGTTGCTCTACTATATTGTTTAGGAAATAATGACAAGAAAAAAGTTTGTGCATGTTTAGTATAGATGCAGTTTTTTCTCAAATATTTTCGATTTGTACTTGGTTAAATCCAAGAATGTGAGCCACATGAATACAGAGGGCCTATAGTAACACCCATGAAGCACTTAGAATAACACCCAGTGCACTGCAAGTGCTCACCAAGCGTTGGCTGTCATTATTGTTCTCTGCTCTTATCTTACAGTTAGTAATTAGGATTTTGTTAACTAGATCTTTGGTTAAAACATGCCATTTTCAGGCAGGTGTGGTGGTGCATGCCTATAGTCCCAATACTTGGGAGGCTGAGAAAGTAGGATCGCAGGTTTAAGGCCAGCCTCAGCAACTTACCGAGACCCTGATTCAAAATAAAAAATAAAATAGGGCTAGGGGTGTAGCTCAGAGGTAGAATGCCCCTGGGATCAATCCCCAGTACTGCAAAAAACAAAACAAAACAAAACAAAACCAAACAAACAATGCCACTTTCAGGTTAAGCTGGGTCCATTTTGTAACATCTTTGAAGTCACAGCGTCGTGGTCTCTCAGGTAGGCTACTTGTTTTAGCTCATTATCTAGTGTCAGGTGTCTATTTCTAAATGCTTGTTTCTGAGATCACTCTTTGTACAAGTTGTTAATTTGATTATTGACAAGTAATTTGTGCCTTTGGAACTCACTGTAACGGTGCAGAGATGTCCCTCAAGTAACAGAACTAAATCTATAGCTACCTCTGGCAGAACTTTGGCTGTTCCTGTCTCTTCTTGGAAGGGAAGATGACGGCATGAATTGCAGCCAACATTTTGCTAGCCTGGTTGGAGTGGAGGGTTTGTTATGGGGAAGGTGGGATATAAATTGGCTAATGTGGGTTGGCAGCCAGGCGTGGTGGCACACACCTGTAATCCCAGTACTTGGGAGGCTGAGACAGGAGGATCACAGGTTCAAGGCGAGCCTCAGCAACTTAGCAAGACCCTGTTACAAAACAAGTAAAAAGGGATGGGGTGTAGCTTAGAGGTAGAGTGCCCCTGGGTTCAATCCTTAGTTCCACACAAACACACAAACAATGTAGGTTTGTGCTAGTTTACAAAGGGGCTTGATCATCTTCCAACCTGCTTATGCAACAAGCTCCCCGATTCTTGTGTTCTTAAGATTGACCCATTTCTTCTCAGTTGGAGTATGTAAGGAGGGCATTATCTTCACATTTCTGCTAAAATTCAAGTCTCCTGGTCATTGTAGAGGAAAGTTGTTGGGCAGACAGCCCAAAGGATCTTCCATAATCCTCAAGCCACCACATGCCGATGGTTGCCTCTTCTGTCCTTGTGATGTTGATCTTGGGCCCCATTTTTTTTTGTGATATTTCTATTCTGTGGGATCTCAAAAAATTGAGATTTGACTGTTTTAGAAGCATTACTATGCAGATTATCATCTTTAATCCCTTAACTATGATAAACTCTGATGAAGATTTATTTGCTAGGTTTTCTAGCTTCTATATACATGCAAAACAGATGCTTGGTCATTGCTAAGTCGTCAGAATCCCTGAGAGTGGTGCCTAGCAGTAAGTGGCTGCCTTCGTCTAAAAGGTTAATTATTTTATCAGCTAAAGAGGTTCTCAAGCATCTTCCAGAGCAGAAATGTCTATAATAACATTTCTGGATAATGAGGGGAAGCATTTCCATTAATGAAAGAGTGCAAGAACTGGGAGGCAATTGCAAGGAGGTTAAAGGGTAAGAACGGATCGCCAGAAGGAAGTGGTTAATTGAAAGGCTATCTAATTTTTATTGTGTTTTGCAACACATTCCGTGGAGATTTTATGTATCACCTCAGACAGAAAATGGCAGAAATGAATTATAGCCAGCTCTCTATCTCCACAATTTGCTCATGTCATTATTTTATACATATAATTATATTATTATATATAGTATATAATATATTTTGTATTTTATCATTATTTTATATATATATTATATATAGTATATAATATAGTTTATATTTTATCATTATTTTATATATATTTATATTATTATATATTGTTTATGTAATAATATATAATATATTATATATATTTAATAATATATAATATATTATATATATTATATATATGTATTTTTTGTGGTACTGGGGATTAAATCCAGAGCCTTGTGCATGCTAGGCAAGCTCGACCACTGAGCCACATCCCCAGCCCTTCATATCATATTGTCATCAATAAGGTTAATCCCCCTAGGCTGCTGATCCTTGATGGTGGGGATGAGCTTTCTATCTTCTGGTCCTCAGCACCCAACCAGGCACGGCACATGCTTAATAAATGTTAGATTCTTCTTGAATGAGAATCTGTGTTTATAAAAGCCACTGTACAATGAGAGATGATTGCCACAAGTCAGTGACAGTTTAAAAGAAAACAAACCTAATTTCAGAGAATAAGACTCAGATGTGGGTATGCCACAGGTCAGCAGTGATAGGGGGTAAAACTGACCCTGGATCTATCTCTAAGACCAAGAAGTATATTTCCTAGGTAATGTTCACACATTATGTTACACAGCATTTTGGGTGAAAAATAGGTACAGATAACATAAAAAGACTGTTGGGAGCTGTTTCATTGGTCACTGACGTAGACCTAAGGATGGAATAGGATCAATCTTTCCTTGGAGACTGATTTCCTTCCCCAGATAGCAAAGAGGCAGCAGCTGGAACAGAAGTCAGCTGTAGCTTTTGCCCATATCCAGAATTTCTTGGGTCCCTAGAACTACTGGGTGACAGAGTAGCCCTCTGCTCTGGCTGCACTGGTGTTGGTCTGGGAAGCCCGTGTGAGTCCCCGCTGCTACTCCTGTCATTCCACACCTCTGACCCAGACTGTCCTTGGTCATGTCCTGCTCCATGGCATAATACATGTCCTTCCTAGTGGTGTGCTTGGTTTCGGTATAGAAAACCAAGGCAATAATGGGCAAAGGAAAGGGAGCTAATTGTTACTGATTCCAAATGAAATTCACTCACACTTGTCCCCTCGCTTCCATCTCCACTACCAGCTCTCATCTCATCCACATGACCTCCATGTTCAGGAGTGCTCGCTGTGCGCCGGGAGCTGTGTGATGTTTTTAATGGGCATTGCTGCACTGAATCTTGACAAGGACTCTGCAAAGAAGCACCCTGATGCCTTTAGAAGCATAGTAAAATTAGTATGAGTCCAAGGAGCAAGTGTTTTTGCAAAGAATAAGAAGATAAGAAGCTGGAATGGTCTGCTCTTTGTGTGGTTGGATGCTCCGGGCAGAATTCACTTTTGATGCTCACATGAGGTTACAGGGAAGGAAGTGGCAGCAGTGAGGGATGTTTGAACAGGAGAAAAGGCTTATGATTTATGTGCTTTCCTCTTCTCATTTAAACTGTGCAGATGCTGATTTGGATGGAAATCACGCAGGGAAACCTTGGTCTGAAATGTCATTTCACTGCAGTCTCTTTAGTGTTATGCAGTATGGTTGCAAGATATGCCAAAATGGAAATTTAATGCTACTGTATTCTGAGATGTGTTTACATGCTGTTTTTGTAGTCTGTGCATGTACTTTCTGCTTATTACTAAATAAGCTCTATATTCATCGTTGTTGATTCAATCGAAGACTGACATATATGACATTGAAAAGATAGAGCAAGATTATATCTCAGAGTAAAACATGCAGGCTAGAAAATGGAAACTCAGAAGTAAATACTGATATCTCTGAGTAAAGAAGCAATTTTCAGTTTGCTTTACATGGTTCTTAAGGAGCCTATCACGTTTATATCTGTGTACGTTATTTCTCACTACAAAACTACAGTGAATGCTTGTTTAATACTGTCAGATAAGGGTGATATTTTACTGAGGACTTGATTCTGCCAGAGAAGCCAAGAATCACAAGAAAAAACAAAGGCTTCAAATCACCGCCTTCACTGATTGCAAATGCCTTCCCCCCCAAAAGAAGATTTCTAGTTGTTGCAACCCTAGTATCAAAGGAGCAATGTGTTCAGAGCTGTCATTTGTGGTATTTGCCTCCAAATTATGGGCTAAAGATATATCAGGACATGAATGGAAATACTGTCTCCCTGAGAAATGTGCATTCATTTTCCATGTGTGACGTGAAACATATCTGCTGCTTTATAGATTCTTTCTTTTCCCCCATTAACCTCTTCTTTTTGCTTCAGGATTACCTACAAAGAATTGAAATGAAACTGAATTTCATATAAAAACGATGGTAATTTCTTTTCTCTTGTCTCCGAGTTGCCAGATTTCTTTTCCAGACAGAAAGATCTGCTGCCACCTGTATCTTTAGGCTTTACATAGCTGATAAACAGTCCATGGATTATACAAACATAACTGCATTTCCATTATCTACCCGGGACAAATTACAACCTGCCGGTAGAACTGCCGTAGCAGAGAGCAGGCGTTTAGTTTTAAATTGTCTTCTTTTTAAGTCCTTAAAACAAGGCCATGATTTTTCATATTCAGTTGAAATAGAAAATACTTGGGCTCAATGCACAGGAGGAAATCACAACCTTGCTCTCTCCCTCCCCTCCCCCTCTCTGTTTGCTACACCCTTTAAAGCATTGTAGTCCTGCAAAGCCCTGGGGAACAGGACCGGGGGCTGGAACTGCATGCCAAGCACAGTCATCTCTTTTATAGCCAAACCACAGATTCTCACTTGAGGTCATTTTTTTTTGTTTTACATTGTATTTTGATTTTATAGAGCTGCATTCGATAAGGAGAATACAGATACATTGCTGAGATAGATGCGGGTAGCATGACAGTGTAATGAGAAGGAAAGAACCCAAAGGTTATTCAGTTACAAGTCTCTTTCAATGCTGCAATTTTGGAAGAGGTGGTTGGAGAAAGAAAAATTCTCATTTCAATATGTGATGGTAGATCTGAGAAGCTGTCTTGGACTGATTTAATTTGGTTAATATTCCCTGAAGAAAGTATTTAATAAAAGTGAGAATATGTTAGTTGCTTTGCTCTTTCTCAAAAATTTATTTTTACTGTGAAATAATATCAGAGTTTGAAATAATTTTACCTGGTCTCTTTTTGACAGCATACATTTGTAAGACATTTTTCCACTTGGCATGGGTTTCTAGAACTATGGAGTGGGGTATTTCCCAGAGGGAAGCCGAATCTCACACTTCCCAGGTGATTTAAGGACGCAGCTTGTCCTGTCATGGAGAAGCTTCCTGGGATCAGCCTCCCTTGCACTGCTGCGATTTACCTCTGCAGCCCAGGAAACCCTTCTCAGTGTGGTGAGGGTGTATAAACTGCATGGGTCCCCAGTGGTGGGGGGCCTGTCCAAAGAAGGGTTACTTGCCCATGGGGTGGGACCTCAAGTTCCTTTTTTCTTTGAGCCTCAGTTTTATAGTCTGAATAATTGGGATATTAAAAATGGGGAAAACAAAATGGGATAAACATGTGAAAACCTTTGTATCACAGATCTCACCCAATAGAAGCATTTTCATTGTTATCATTTAAAGAAATGGAGATTCCTCCGTTTACTTGCCTCATCTCCCTATTTGAATCTCCAGTGTAGGCTGGCTCCAATTTCTCAAATTCTTCTTGCTAGCAGGTATCAGAAGGGTAAGTCAAGCATTTGGTTTCTTCTCTGTCTCTCCAAAAAGGTTGAACTCCAGGAGGGAAGGTACCATATCGTTTTGCTCAGCCCGGTTTCCTTGTAGCCCAGTGCCAAGCAAGTATCTGTTGAGTGAACTCAGAAAGCTCATGATTGAGTGTAAGGATGCCTCCTCTTTTCTTCCTCCACCTTCTCCTTCCTAGGAGGACTGCCTTCCTGGGGCCTGTGAAGATGTGGAGATATTTTTGGCAAGTGTGAGTTTTAGTCTAGAATAGTCTAATGAATTTACTATTCACCAAAATATTCCCCAGTTCTGCTATAGTTTCATTTTCTTCTTTTATTTTTTAAAAAAATTAGCATCATTTTATTACTGTTCTCATGGAGATAAGAGGATAATATAATCACATTCCATACTAATACCTGTATTACTTTTGGTGTGTTTTTAAAAATTATTTTATTAATGCATTGCAATTACACATCACAGCGAGGTTCAATGTGATAAAAACAAATATGCACACAGCTCTTTGTGTATTTACTTCCACATCCCACCCTGCTCTTCAGGAAAGCAGGTCAAATGCCTTTACGAAACTATTTGATCTTAGAAAAATGTTCCATGAGATTAGAAGCGTTTTTTGTTCTTCAAAACCAGGCTTCTAGCTAAAAACACTAGTTTCATTGCTGATCTCTAATTTGAAGCCAGTTCAAGTAAAGCCTAGATTGGTTTTGGAAGGTTACAATTAACCTCAAGTCACGAATGTGAACAGAGAATGGACAAATGCTCCTTTTATTTTGGTGCATGCTCAGAATGGACTGTGCTCTATGAATGTAGTACATTTATGATTTAATGGGTTTAAAATAATTTTTTACTTATATTTAATTATTTATGTTTAAATCTTAATAAAATCTACAGCTTTTATGAACTGTAAAAATGGGTCCTTATACTGTTTCACTGACTCAATGTATGATACTGCAGAGGACTTTGTGATTTTTGTATTTGGATATTTGAAACTATGATAATGTGCAGCACTTTTTAGCTGCCCTTTTGAAGTACTAGAGAAGGAAAACAAAAGGGTGGTAATTTACTGGTTTTAAATGTAAAGCACAGCTACATGAGTGCCCTTTAGTTTGTAGCACCCAGAAGCAAGGCTGGTAGAGTAGCAATCTGCATTATAGGATGGTTGGTGGGTCAGTGAAGACCACCTGCCCTTGTGCACCCCTCCAGGCACAGAGCGAGCTCTTTTAGTGTGGCCATGCTGATCGGTGAGCAGGCAGGGCCATGAAGGCCTAGAGGCTTTCTTTAACTCAAGTTTAAGACAATAAAAGGTATCAGTTGCAAATGATTGAACCCATACTGTGGAATGTGAGTTGCATAGATTCTGTTATATCATTACTTTAGGCGTAATTTTGATAAACAAAAATATCAAATGGTGTTCCAGGGCACACAACTATTGGGTTCTGGCCCCTCCTGACTAGGAATCGGCACCTCATAGCTTTGTATCTGTACCCACCGTGGGCATTGTTTCTGCTGTGTCCTGGTTCTGATTTCTCCTGTTTGGTAATTGTGCAGGTTCTCCTCACCCCCTTCTTTCTGTGCGGGTCTGTTCTTGCCCCATTCATTTGTGCTGGCATCAGAATCCTCTTGTTATCGGAACCCTTTTTTACTGATTTCAGAGTTTTCATTGTATAAGCAGTTTCTCAAAGTTCAGATTTGGCCTCTTGTGCCTTCTTCATCTGTAATGCTTCCATGAGTTACTCTAGTATACTACAACGTGTTTGTACCCATTATTATTTGAATACAACTTTTCCATTTTCCCAGTTCTGCATTTTTTTCATTTCCAGGGGTCATTGTTGTTTACCTCTGTGCTAAGGTGGAGAGGGGGATATGGGTTCCTTAGGCCTTTTGGTTAGAATAGTTTCCGCATCAGGCTTGAGCGGACAGTGGGTTTCTTCACTTGACAGACATGTAGGCACCGCCACACTTTGGTATAATGGATTTCACTATTTATTAAGGGAGTATAGAACATACCTGCCAGCCACAGAAGCTTCAAAATTCTGAATCCAAATGTGTGTGTGTGTGCTGTGTGTGTGTGTATGTGCATGTTCTGTATGTAATATTTCAATGTAAATAGCGAACATGGACAGGCAAGTTCAAAGTTCTGCTTTGTTTCTGCATTATGGATTTTTCTTAACATGTGGTTTTTAAAATGCTTTACTGGTGGAGAATAGTGGAGTATTTTGTTCTAGAAAACTCCTTCCCTGCTTTTCTGTGATTGGAAATACATGTCGATCTGCAGAGACTTTGAAAGGTTGTGGTCTAAGTGAGAATACAAATATGTTGTGCTCACGCTGGAATCCTAACCCCTTTGCCTCAGTGTGGTCTTTATAGCTGTAATAGAGCCTGAATGTCAGAAGTCAATTGAGAACACCTGTTCTCTGTTAATTGTATGTTTATGATACACTCCAAATAAAATGTTAGAATGCTTTCTTTTCCAAATGCACATCTTTAGTTGAAATTCAAAGAATAGTTTAAAAAACCTTATTTTGAAACTATTTCAGATTTACAGAAGACCTGCAGAGACTGTACAGAGTTTCTATTATACCCTTCACCCAGTTTCAACTAAGGGTAACTAACATCTTACATAATCATGGTACCTTTATCAAACTAAAAAATGAACATGCACAATACTGTTGATAACTCTACAGTCTTGATTTGGATTTCACAAATGCTTCTATCTGTGAAAGACAGGTTTTAAGATCATTTTTACTTATAGAATATTGAATTATTTTATTTAAAAACTCAATAAAATTATGCCTTTAAGATATTGGATAGTGTAATATAGATAAAATTTAGGGAGCCTCTCAGGGAAAGTTAATGAAGAAACTTAATTTTATGAAATGAAATGTTAAAAAATTCAACATTTTAGTTTTGTCATACAGAATTGGTTATTCTGACCAACTTGTATAATGAATATAGGGTTACTTACATGGATATTTCTTTTGAATGAATATAGTTTGCTTTTCTACAAAACCAGGAGCAGGGATATAGGGAAATACCTATAAACAATCTCTCCTTTCATCCTGCACTCTTAAAAGTTAGCGACTTTCTCACAAGCTTTTCTCTGTAAATATAATGAATTTTGTACACTGGAAAATGCCGGCAGTTTCGGTGAGAACTTAAATGATTTTTATTTCTAAAGAGTATATAAAAAGCACAACCAGCAACCTGATGAATAAAGAAGATAAATACAAAAGTGTGGGGGAAATAACATAATTATTTAATTTCATTTTCTTCATAAAATGACATTATGTTAATCCTCCTATTATATTTTATTTGATAGCAAAAATATTACATTTCATTTTATTTTTGTTTTTTGGTATTGGGGATTGAACCCAGGGGTATTCTACCACTGAGCTATACCCCCAGCCGTTTTTATCTTCTATTTCGAAACAGGGTCTTGCTAAGTTGTTGAGGCTGGTCTTGAACCAGTGATCCTCTTGTCTCAGTCTCCCACATACTGGGATTCTAGGCGTGTGCCACCACACCTGACTTGTTATTACATTTTATTTAATTAATTAATTAATTAATTTTTGCAGAACTGGGGATTGAACCCAGGGGCATTCTACCTCTGAGCTATACCCCCAGCCCTATTTTTTATTTTGAAACAAGGTCTCACTAAGTTGTGGAGGGCCTCACTAAGTAGCTGAGGCTGGCTGCAAACCTGGATCCTTTGGTCTCAGCCTCCCAAGTACTGGGATTACAGACATGGACCACACCCGGCTCGTTATTATATTTAAAAAACAAAAACACTGCCTTTGTCCCACTTGGCCCTTTTGTGCTCATTGTGTTTGGTATAGGTATGATATGATACTTGAGATGGCTGACTTTTCAAATGTTTTGTTTTCATAAGTACCTGAGAATTAGGCTCAATAGAACATAAAGCAATCATGTGTAAAATTAAACAAACAACAAAAAAAAGGAAAAATGAATTTCTAACTTTAAAATGATTCTAATGACTCACTACTCTAGAGATTTAGAAAAGGCTTAGTTTTGGGGGTTTCTGAGAGGACTACTTTGCTCTCATTTCATACAAAGCAAATAATATATAGCAATGTTGATATTAAAGTGAGATTTAAATATATGTTTATATTATATATATTCAAATACACACATACACATATATGCATATATTTATATATACATACATACATGCATACATACATACATATACATATTTGATGTTCTTCCCAAGCTTTAACCCTGGAAGATACATTATGATTTTCAATAAGAGAAAGATTTAAAATGTAAAGTCTGGAAAGGACTTTCAGGAAGGTGAGAGTGAGGGTTATCAGTGGAACATAGATTAAAGAGTAGATGCCTGAACTTTTGTTGAATCTAGGAAAGGACCCTTTAAATCTGAAATTAGATTTCTTCATTTGTAGATGATCTATATGAAAGAGAGTTTTACAGGAAAAGCATGTTTTCCATTGCTTCCCATAAAGGTCCATTTAGGAAGGTAAATTTTAAATGGTGGCAAGGGTGGTGGAGTG
Organism: Glis glis; assembly: GCA_004027185.1. Lineage (NCBI taxonomy): Eukaryota > Metazoa > Chordata > Mammalia > Rodentia > Gliridae > Glis > Glis glis. Next base: position 60,256 of record PVJS01001284.1, read on the forward strand.
TCGTTAGGTCCAAATTCCAATTTAGGTATTCTTCCTTGGCATTTAGTAGTGTTGGGGCAGAGAGCTTGGCCTTAACTCTCTGGCTATTCCCGGAACAGAAGCCTGTTTAAAAGAACTGTTGATGATGAGAGTTTGGCTGCTGTATTGATTTTTATGTAGGTCAGGCTTGTGGAAAAAGTAGACAAAGAGGTGGAAGCAGGGGAGTTCTCTGAGGCTTCCCTCCTTTGGGGTGTCTTGATTGGACTGTTTCCCTGCATTGTAAGCCTGTGGGGCAAGGGAGGAATGCAGGAATGCTTTCCAAGGTCTTTTAAATGTACTTTTTTCCCCTTATATTTGGAAGCCATCCATAGTACAGGACTTCCTCGTTGAATTGGCAGAGGCTGATGTCACTGTGGTCAAGAAGACCTACTGTGTAGCCTTGTTGCTGATGGCCAATGGCAGGTCCTCTATAGGGCTGTCTCTTTTGGTTAGGACTGTTTTTGTTTGGGGGTTATAGTAGCAACCTTGTGCAGGTTCTGGAGAAATCCCTTAGCTTTTTAAAGATAAGCAAGGGGGGTATTATTTATTGAGGTACAATAAGAGCTTCTCTTTGGCTCATCTAAACAAACTTAATTTTATATTAGAGAAGCAATGGTGTTTAATATAAGAGTAATTCAATTCGAACGATAAACACTTAATGATGTGAGTTGGTTTAATTTCCTCTGTTGGTATTAGTTGGGAGTTTATCCTATTTTCTTTGCCTTTCTGAGTGGTAAAGTCAAGCTGGAGACTTCGGGGGGCCATCAGAAAAGGGTGGCTATGGAGAGATTGGCTATAATACTCCCTGTCAGTGGAAGGCTGGGCTGTACTGTAGGTGGAGAGGCCGTGGTGTCCTTTGGTTATCTGAGCTTAGAGAAACACCAAGCTAACCCAGGAAAGAAAATCACCAAGGTCTAACTGGTTGAGCAAATAATTAAGATTATGGACAATAGATACTTTCCTAGGGTCTATTGATTTCCTTTGTGATGTTACAGTATTATATTAAGAATGCAATTGAACTTAATGGCCAACTGTTATTATTGTCGTTGTTATTATTATTATTATTAGTAGTAGTAGTAGTTGTAGTAGTAGTAGTACTGGGAATTAAACCCAGGGGTGTTCTAACTATGAGTTACACCCCCAGCCCTATTTTATTTTATTTATTTTTTATTTTCCTATGGTGCTGGGGATGGAATCCAGAGGTGTTCTACCTCTAAGCTACACCCTTGGCCCTATTTCATTTTTTATCTGGAAACAGGGTCTTGCTAACTTGATGCAAGCCTCACTGAATTGCTGAGACTGGCTTCAAACCTGTGATCCTCCTGTCTCAGCCTCCCAAGTACTGGGATTACAAGTGTGTGCCACCACGCCTGGCTTCTATTTTATTTTTTATTTATTTTTTTGTGGTACTGGGGATTGAACCCAGGGGCATTCTACCTCTTAGCTATACCCCTAGCCCTATTTTTTATTCTTTATTTTGAAACAGGGTCTCACTAAGTTGCAGAGGGCCTCACTAAGTAGCTGAGGCTGGCCGCGAACCTGTGATCCTCATATTTCAGCCTCCCAAGTACTGGGATTACAAGCATGCCCCACCATGCCCGGCTCATTTTTTATTTTGAAACAGGGCCTCGTTAAGTTGTTGAGACTGGCCACGAACCTGAGATTCTCCTGTCTCAGCCTCCCAAGTACTGGGATTACAGGCATGCACCACGATCCCCGACTTTGTCAACTGTAATTATTGTCCTTTACCTTGCTGCCTTTGTACCCAACCCTACCTTGTTCCTAACTTTCAGCATACACTCAAAAGGGCATGGAGGAGAATTTTACTCTATAAGGAGGCTTGGGGAAAGCATAAAATATCAAAAGGAAGCAGATCACAACTTGAAAGGCTTTTTTGCAGGGATGTATGTATCACATCTATTGCTAGGTAACACATTACTCCAAAACCTAGCTGCTTACAACAGCAAACATCTATTATCTCACAGTGTCTTTGGGTCAGGAATCCAGACAGGACTTAGCTAGATGCCTCTGCCTCAGTTTCTCTCTCATGAGGCTGCCATCAAAATGCTGGCTGGAAATTCTGTCTTTTCTGAAAGTTCAATTGGGAGTGGATCTGCTTTCAGATTCACTTAGGTAGTTGTTGACAGGGTCCTCCCTCAATTTTTTGCCACCCGGGTCTCTCTATGATTATGGCCCCCCAGAGCATGGCGTCTGACTTCCCTCAGAATGAGCATATGAGCAAGTAAGAGAGGGCTTGCAAAATGGAAGTATAGTCTCTTTGCAACTTAGTCTCAGAGGTAACATCTTATCACCTTTCCTGTATTCTATTCACAGATGGTGTCTCCAGTCCACACATAGAAGGGTTGATTTTATAAGGGACTAGCAGGAGGTGCGAATCACTGGGGGTCATCTTAAAGGTCGAGCACCATAGTATATTACAGTTTTTCCTAGTTCAGAAGAAAATTGAGCAACAGTTAGTTTATATAAGTTGTCTATGTTGAAGTTGCTAATTAAGAAATTGCCATCTCTGCAAATCAAAACTACACTGAGATTCTATCTAACCCCAATAAGAATGGCAATCATCAAGAAGTCAAACATGCTGATGAGGATGTGGGGAAATTGGAACTCTTCTACACTGTTGGTGGGATTGCAAATTAGTGTAGCCACTCTGGAGATCAGTGTGGAGAGTCCTCAGAAAACTGGGAATAAATTCATCATATGATCCAGTGATATCACGCCATAGGGACTGAAATCAGGGAACTACAGTAATATATGCATATCCATATTCATAGCAGCACAATTCACAATAGCCAAATTATGGAACCAACCTAGGTGTCCATCAAGAGATGAATGGATTACAAAATTATGGGCTATCCATACAATGGAATTCTACTCAGCAATAAAGAAGAGCAAAATTATGTTATTTGCAGGAAAATGGAAGAACCTGGAGAACATTATGTTAAGTGAGATCAGCCAATCACAGAAAGTGAAGGGTCATATGTTTTCCCTAATATGCAGAAGCTAGGGATTAATTGGGATACCAGAGGGACTCCAAATAATGAAGAAACTTCAGTAGAGCCAGGGAGGTGGTCTAGGGGAAGGGGAGGGAGAAGAGTGAAGATCAATGAAGGAATTGCTACCATTGGCTTTATGTACATATGTGAGAATACCAATGTCGATCTCAGGGAAAGGGGGAGATGGGGAGGCAGCCGGGAGAAAACCCACCAAGTGCTGTGTGCATGTATGTCACTATCAACATGATTTACATTATGATGTGAGACT